>JAJPUD010000474.1:384737-433927 GCA_023553655.1 Myrmecobius fasciatus | reverse complement strand
ATACACCTATTAATAACAAACTTGAACTAATGGCAAATAAAAGCAAATCAGAAAAACCTTATCCATTGCAATATGGTTACATTTTTTTTACTGGTAATTTCAACCACCTAAAATGCAATCTAAAATCCAGCATAAGAATAGAAGTACCCTTTCTTCAATTTAATCAAAAGCATTTATGTAAAATCAAAAGTTAGCATTATTTGTAACATGAAAATACTAAAAGCTTTCTCATTGACACTGGAACTAAACAAGGATGGCTTCTGCCCTTCTACCATTTGGTGTCATAGTATAAATTTACTATGATCATAGTTGTATACCTTCAGTATCTTCTGGTTTAACTGCTTCAGTGTACAGAAAAGAAAACTGAGAACTAGAGAGCTCAAAATGACTTTCCAAAACACCTACTAAGTGACAGATTTAGGATTTGAATTCATGTGCCATCATCCTAAGTCAGAGAATATTCCACTTCACCAAATTTATTATAAATGGGTTATAGAAGGGCAGCTAAATGGCAAACATTTCGTAGCTGTGTGACCCTGGGCAAATCACTTAATGGCAATTGCTTCACCAAAAAATAAAAGAAATCTATTGAATGAATGAATGGATTACAGCAATAAAAATAATATGCAGGAAATAATTATACATTATATATAATTATAAAGAAGAAACAAAAGATCACTATTGGAAGATAATTCAATGAAACAGAAAATCTTAGAAGATCATGGACAGGTTCAGAAAATGACAGGATAAAAAGTACATTTTTTTTTAAATTCAATATATTATTAAAGAAAACCAGATGCAGAAAAAATAAATCTAGATTCTCAGGGTGAGCATAAAAGTATGAGGTCAGCAGGAAGGGGTAATTTAAGAAAGACACAGAACTTAGGAAGACATAACTGACAAGAGTTACCAGGGCACCTTGCAGTTCCTGAATTCATCAGCACAGTCTAAGCAATTGTACAATTCTTGCCTAAAAAAAAATTTTTTTTCTTAGTTTCTGACTAGAAAGCCCCAAAAACTAAACTTCTAGGAATTTTTTTATCTCCCTACTGCTTGGAAAGTTGAAGTGGGAACTAAAGGATAATTGAGCATAAGATACATGCTTTGTTATTTCTGTATTTAAGTTTCTTTTTAACACTTTGTTTATGAAATATTTAATCAAACACTTTGGAAAAGTGATTCAGTGAGACAATAGAAAGAGACTAAAATAGGACCTAATAGATGAAACTAGAGCTAAATAATTAGATTAGTGGAGACAGAGAAACATTCGTGCACACAGACACCAGAACCCAGGTAAGGCATAAAGTTAATAAGATTATTACAGGTAGTTTCCTTGAGAGAAAAACAGACAAATTGGGTTTCACACAGAGTTCTCTGACTGTGGATGGCCATTATAAAAATAACTACCAGATGCAAAATCAAAAAACAAAACCATGGTAATTAATATATCATGACATGATATTTATGTAACTACAATAAAATTTTCACAGTCACAAAGAAAAAAGAAAGCCAGAACAAATTGAAAGGTCTTCAATGATCATAACTATATGCCAATACAATAAAAATGAAAATACCAAATAAATTAATCTATAGATTTAATGTTAGGTCAATCAAATTACTAAGGTTATTATTCTCTAGAATTCTCATGTTGTATAAGGGTTTTTGATAAATCACATAGAGATTATTAGGTTTTAAATCCATTAAAAATGACTATTTCCTATAGTAGAAAAAGTTTTCAGAGGAAGAAATTCAAACTCTTTAACATGTTAAAAAAAATCATTAAGATCATTTGAGAAAAATAAATCAAAGCAACCTTGAATTTCTATTACTCACCCTTTGGATCACATACCCTTCAGATTAGATAAAATTTTAAAATGACAAATGTTGGGGGGGGGAGCTGGGGGAAAGAGGTGCTGTAAGGCAGTGTAGAGATAAGAATTGGTCCAGTTATTCAGGTGAAAGATATGGAATTACACATCAAAAATATGTACCAAAATAATTGAAAGCACATCTTTTTGTTATAACAGAATTAAAAACTGAAAAAGTGTCCAGCAATTAGAGAAAATCTAAATAAATTATGGTACTTGAATGTAATGGAAATATTACTGTGTCTTAAGGAATTGTGAAAGGGACAGTTTTAAATAAACTTGTGAAGATTTATATAAATTGATATAGAGTAATGTGCACAAAATCATAAGGACAATTTTTATAATTACCACTACATTGTAAAAAAAACTTTTCTGGAAAATTTAAGAACTCTGATCATTGCAATAACCAGCCATGATTCCAGAGGACCAATAATGAAGTAGGTTATCCACCTCCTTGAAGAATAATGAACAACTCAAGATGCAGAATAAGGTAGAGTTTAGGCACAGTCAATATGGGGAAATGTTCTGTTTGATTATATATATTTGGTTCAAAATTATTTTGTCTATTTTCTAAATTATGGGTAGAAGAGATGAAAAGAGAAAAGCATAAAGGAGGAAGGAAGAAAGGAAGGAAGGAAGGAAGGAAGGAAGGAAGGAAGGAAGGAAGGAAGGAAGGAAGGAAGGAAGGAAGGAAGGAAGGAAGGAAGGAAGGAAGGAAGGAAAAGAGAAGACGGGAAGGAAGGAAACAGAAGGGTAAGGGAGGATAGGAGATGAAGGAAAAAATACATTTAAAATTAATTTTTAAAACTAAATGACATATAATTTAACATATTTAGCATGTATTAGATTACCTGTCATCTAGGGGTGGGGGTGGGGGGAAGGAGGGGAAAAGCTTGGAACAAAAAAAATACGTTTTGCAAAGGTCAATGTAGAAAAATCACTCATATGTTTTGTAAATAAAAAAGCTTTTAATAAAAATTTAAAAAGATAAAAAATAAAAATAAAACAAAATGACAGGACATTGAAAAGGCAGAGTAAGTTAAAAAAGAAAAAAAAAGCTTTCAGTCTTCCAAATTTTCTTTCTAGATAAAGACAGAGGGAATGTAGAGTCATGGAAATAAATGAAAGTCAGACTAAAATCTAAGAAGACCCCAAGAAAGAACAAATCTCCAAGGAAAGTTTAGCCCAAGTAAAGTGCAAACACCTCCAGAATGACTGAGGAATTAACAAACAACATGCTCTGGCACAGCTAAGGATGGGCAGCAGAACAATTTAGGAAACTTTCATCTCACATTGTGGTGGTCTGAAGATTGAGTAAGAAAGAACTGAAAGATATTTATTGTAGAGGGATGCCAAACTCAACTGTGCTGACCAGATGATTCTCGGGCTGGGCTGCTGTAGCTGGGGAGAAGTAGCTACCACACACCTGATGAAAGCAGTAAAAGAGAGGGTCCCAGCAGGCTGTGGGCATCAGTAAGAGAACAGAGTTCCTGGTTTCTGTTTCAGGGAAGAGTAGGGGCACCCTACGAAGCAAGATCACAGGTCTGACAGTGTGACCAAGGCTCTAGAAATGGAGAGGTAAGCCCAAGGTTAAATCCTGGGACAAACCTCAGAAAATAACAGTAACAAGAAAATGAGGAACTCAATCATGTTAATAGCTGTTAAAAAACAAAATGAAAATAAATAAATAAAAATGGGTAAGCAAAGGAGAAAGAACCCAACTACAGATAATTACTTTGGAGACAGAAAATATCAGGATTCTTATTCAGAAGATAATGGAGCTAACAATAAAATAAAATAAAATAAACACTACTCCTTTTTCAGTGAGAAAATTCAAATGGTCCCCAAGTCCAAAAAGATTTCTTAGAAGAACATAAAAAGGACATTAAAAATCAAGGTGAAATCAAGGAAAAATTAGGGAAAAAAATAAAAGATACCCAAGAAAATTAAGAAAAGAAAATAACTAACTTGAAATAGTGAACCAAAAACTTAAGGAAGAAAATAATTCCTTGAAAACAAGTATTAAGCAAAAGGAAGTTAATTATATACTAATACCAAAAAAAAAATCAAAAGAATTAAAAATAGAAGAGCATGTGAAATATCTCATCAGAAAAACAACTCATCTGGAGAAGAGACCAAGGAGAAATAATGTAAGAATAGTCCAAATGCCTTGTGATACAATATTATAACAAATCATCACAGAAAATTGTCCTGAAATTGTCCTTTAGCCAAAGAAGGCAAAGCAGAAATTGGGGGGGTGGGGAATCTACCACTTGACACCTGAAAGAGATTCCAAAAGGAAAAGTTACAGGAACATCAAAGCTAAGTTTCAAAGGTCCCGAGTTAATTACACTGTTGGAAGCAACAAGGAAAAAAAAGATTCCACAAAATCTAACAGTAGCTATGTTGAAGGACCAAAGGTTTTGGAACACTTATTTTGTAGAGCAAAGAGCTGGGGTCACTACCAACAGTGACTTGCCTAGCAAGTTTAGGATAATATGAATGAAGAAAAAAAATGGACATTTAATAAACTGAAAGGTTTTGTAACAAAAAGCAGAATTTTGACATACGGCATCTAGGAGAATTATAAATATTAAGGACCAATTATAAGGGACCTAAGAAGGTCAAATCATTTAATTCTCATATATGAAAATGTTACTAGTTCTTTTATAACTGTCTTTTTATTTGGGTAGTTTGAAAAAAAGGCTTAGGCTGAGCTAAGTATAATGGGATGGTTCTTTAAAAATGAAATAAAATAAAATTGTGTAAGGAGAGATAAAAAAGAAGCATTATTTCATACAAATGAGGCAAAAAAGGAAAAAAATAATACAGAAGTTACTGGAGAAAGGGTAGGTAGTGTTGAAACCTTATTCTCATTGGGGATGTGTTAAAGAGGGAACAACATATATATATATATATATATATGTATATATATATACATATATATATATATATAAATACACATATCTAGTAGGGTACAAAAGTCTTTTAAATTCAGAAATAAGAGGGCAAGGGGGTGGGGGTGGGAAAAGAGGATAAAGGAAGGATGGGTAAGTTAAGGAATAGGAAGGCATAGTGTTGCATATAGTAAAGAAGTGAAAAAGGATAGGAATAGAGGACAGTAAGGGAAGTAGGAGGGAAGAAAATATACAAGAAATTGTAGCTTAGAATGTGAATGGTATGAATTTACCCATGAAATGGAAACAGACAGTAGATTTAAATTTTGAACTCAATAATATTTAGCTTTCAGGAAAACTTGTAAAAATAAGATAGATAGATAGATATTGAAAATAAATATTAAAAATAGACTTTATAATGTAAAAAGCAGGGGTAAGAATCATGATCTCAGATAAAGATAAAATAGATTTCATCAAAAAAGAAAAACTGGGAAACTGTACTATATGTCCAACATATCAATCAATATTGATTTAGATTATTTAAAATATAAATAAGCTTGGAATATTGCTGTAGTATAGGAAATGATGAGCTGGTGGATTGATAAAAAACATATGGAAAGACTTGAACTTATGAAGAAAAATGTTACCTACCTTCAGAGAAACAGAGGACAAAAAAATAAACATAGTAAAGTCATATATATGCTTAGGAATGTATATACATAAATATATATGATTATAGATATCTATGTACACATGTGTGTAGGTATTTTTGTATATGTGTATATATCCACACAATTGTAGCCTTCTGGAGAGACGGGTATAGAAGAGGAAAAAATAAAGTAAAAAACGCACAGCAGAGAACCAAAAAAGTCTTATAAGGAAGCAAAGTATTTAGAGCTCTAAATACAATGTGTAGTGTTTGTTATATAGACTTTCTTGAAATAGAAATGAATTGCTTTATATTTCAAATCCTCTCTTATGTTGACTGTATCCATGGCAGTGTGCTTTTTTTCTTATTTTGTATTTAAATTATTAATTTTAAATTTAATTAATTTAAATTTAATTTTTTTATTTAATTTATTTTAAATTATAATTAATTTGAATTATTAGTTCAAATTAAATTGTATTAAAAATAAGTTTAAAAAAAAAGAATAACATCTTGAGATGAAAGAGACTCAAGCTTAATGACCATATGAAACAAAGAGCAATTCACAGCTTTTGGTTGAATAAAAGGTCTTTGCTATCTGTGTAGAATCATTGTAAACATAGCCCTAAATGAACTTTTCTCATAAACTCTGAGGAAGGATGCATATTTTAATCTTAGTCTATGGAATTTTGGGCATTGCATGCATTTGGAATTCTATATTCTCTTAGTTCTTGCTTTCATTCTTACAGTCATTGTATATATTGTATATATTCTTTTGATTTGGTTATTTTGTTCTACATCACTTAGATTCTCTCCTTGTTTTTCTCAATTCTTCCAATTTATTTTTCTTAAAATAGGATACAATAATATTCCATAGCATTTACATGCCACATCTATTTCTCCAATCACTTGGCATATACTTTCTTCCCAGCTCTTTGCTATTACAAATACTCCTATTATTAATATTTTGGCACAGATGGAATCCTTTTCTACTCAACTCCCCCCCAATATAATCTTGAACAGGCGTAAAAATACTGAATGAAAGAATGTGAACTGTTTAATATCTTTTCTCATATAACTCCAAATTGTTTAAGAGTTGAACTGATAGAGAACTCTACCAATAATGTACTAAGGTGTCTTCCTACAGACATTGACTATTTCCATTTTTTACTATCTTTGCCAGTTTGGTGGATGTGAGATAAATACCTCAATTTTCTCTACAAGAACAGAAAATTGAATTACTGCCATTTTCACTTGCTATATTAAATAGCCTTTCTGAGAAAAGTCAGACATGCAAAATTCACAGGGAACTGACATAAATCAATAGGAGAATCTTTTTTCCATAGACAAACAGTCAAAAGATATAAACAAAGAGTTCTCTTAACAACATAAAGAAACTAGCTATATGAAAATCACTTCAAATCACTAATAAGAATTCAATTTTAATGGAATTATTTTTTTTTTCAGAAGAGATGGGTGAGAGATACATTTCTGGAAGGGTTATACCAAAGTATATACATCCATTTGGAAAAAAAAAACCTATTTATTGCTATTTCTTAAAAACAATTATCAAGGTATGTTAAGAGAGTGACAGTTTATGTTCACCCCTCTCCAAACAACTTGATGATGTTTTGTTAATCCTGGATCACTTTCTGGCTCCTTCCTTCAAAATGAAGTATTATCATATATTCTATCATATATTGTAAAGGCATTTTTAGAGAGAAAAAAATAAGATTGTCACTATATCAGAGTACTAGATTGGGAAGCTTGGATTATATTATATGACTTTCTCCTACTGACTGATTTTTTTTAATATGGTTTAGAGTAGATAATAGATTTGTAAGGATATGAGAGTGAGGAGCAAAAGGTGGATGGTGAAAAGTTAGGGATTTTGTATCATGTCAAACCATGCCAGAATCACTTAGAGAACTTACTAGCAATGAGACAACATAAACCCTTGTGTGAGATCCATGAATCAGAGGGAGGGGGAGCAAAGTGGGAATCTCATATCAATGCTTCTAACTCTAGGCTAGATTGCTTGGGTCAATGAAGAACTCGGGCATAACCAATGGGGTAAGCTTCTCAATAAATTTTATGAAGTGTTCAAATAGTAGGCCTGAGGATAATCTTTCTTTTTCTTACATCCTTTCCAGCCTCTATTCATAATGATTTTCTAGCTATTTGAATGGTTAAACAAGGTGAAACCAGGCAACAAGTAAAAGAAACTCAGTCATTGGATCCTGCCAAGCTGTGGGCTCCATCAACATCTCACCAAAATTGTTCTTTTGTATTTATTAGTCACTGTATAATGATATTGAAATATCAGCATGCTACTGCAACAATTTTTTAAGTAGCCCTTGAAAATATCACTCAAATAAAGTGCAGTTCAATAACTGATCCATAATAATTCCTTATATCTAATATATCTATATGTATTTCTATTCGTTCTGGCTTTTTTGCTCTTTATACCATGAATCCCAACAGAAAGAGGCAAGGACATATGGAGCTGAAACTAGCTAGGTTCTCTTACAAAATAAAATACCAGGATTGGAGGATTTAAGGTTCAGCTCAACCTAATGGAGAGTAAATATCTTAAGAAGAGGAATGCAAAATCATTACTGAAATTCTTACAATATAAGTTCTTACAATATTAATTGGAGTAAGGGTTCCAGCTAGATCAAAATAATGGGACCAGGGTGCAACCAGAGACTCCCCACATAAGCTACCAAATTTTGGGGAGAGGGGTTTGGATTCCAAAAATATATTGGAATCTTGGACTAGTGTCACAAATATCTTAAAAGAATTTGTAGGTTGAGACCTTCTCCAGATAAAGAGGCAAAGATTTTATTATTATGCTATTGACTGACATGGTAAGTTTTAAAAGGAAGTTAGCCATTAACAAGGGGAAAAACACAAGAGTTAAGCTCCCTAGTAGAACTCACAATTAACCAGGCAAAAGATGCCATGATGAGGGAAGAGGTAGCTTTATATATGGCAAGTTCTTACAGAACTTAATGCCAATTTGGAACTATGCCCAAAAAGTTATCAAACTGTGCATACCCTTTGATCCAGCAGTGTTTCTATTGGGCCTATATCCCAAAGAGATTTTAGAGAAGGGAAAGGGACCCACATGTGCAAGAATGTTTGTGGCAGCCCTTTTTGTAGTGGCTAGAAACTGGAAACTGAAGGGATGCCCATCAATTGGAGAGTGGCTGAATAAATTATGGTATATGAATGTCATGGAATATTATTGTTCTGTAAGAAATGACCAGCAGGATGATTTCAGAGAGGCCTGGAGAGACTTGCATGAACTGATGCTGAGTGAAATGAGCAGAAGCAGGAGATCATTATACACGACAACAACAATACTATATGACGATCAATTCTGATGGACGTGGCTCTCTTCAACAATGAAATGCTTCAAACCAGTTCCAATTGTTCAGTGAAGAAAGCCATATACACTCAGAGAGAGGGATTTGAAATGTGGACCACAACATAATATTTTCATGCTCTCTATTGATGTTTGCTTGCATTGTGTTTCCTTTCTCAGATTTTTTTTTTCTTGTAGACACGATTTTTCTTGCACAGCAAGATAAGTGTGGAAATATCTATACATATATTCAATCTGTCAAGTATTTTAACATAATTAACATGTAGTAGACTTCCTGCCATCTAGGGGAGGGGTGGGGACTAGGGGGGGAAATTTGTAATGGAAAGCTTTGTAAGGGTCAATGTTGAAGAATTACCCATACATATGTTTTGCAATTAAAAAGCTTTAATTTAAAAAAAAAAGAACTTAATGCCAAAAATAGACAATTTGAGACACCAAAAGGCAAACTAAATTCCTATAAAAAGGAGTTTAGCAGGAGATTATGGTACCAGTAGATTTTTTAATAGGAGAGAAATAACCTGGCCTTCTGATTGGAGACAGTAAAACTGTGGGGTCATAATAATTTTGTCAAGACAAGGAATTGACAAGGGACAAAAGGCCTATTTAGGAAATATTCCTAGCAGTGCTCCTTCCTGCTTGCCTGGGGGAATAGTTTGGCTTCCAGATTGTTTACGCAGGCTCTGTCTGTCAATGCCCACCTAGCTACCTAGGACCCCATCACTAGTATCATTTGAGGAACTTGGCAGGTAATATTGCATTTGATATTAACAATTTTCTGTCAGGTATGAGATAAGGAGGAAGTATGTAGGCTGTGTAAATGCACAGAGAAAGGAGATAGAATGTCATATTCAAGGACCAGCTAGTGATGCAGTAGAAAAAAGGGTAATCATGTGAAATCAAAAGTTAGAATAGTATCTGGCAAATAGTAGGTGCTTAATATATATATGTATTGACTGACAGACTGAAGGATGGAAAGGTAAATTGAAGCCAAACTGTCAAGAACTAAATGCCAAGCTAAGGAGTTTATATTTTGTCTTAGAGAAAAGAGGGTACTGAAGGTTTTTCAGTATAAGATTTACAGTGAGACTTAGAAATTAGAAAAAAATTCTCAGCACACACACACACACACACACACACACACACACACTCACAAATAGTTAGGGCAAATAACCAAATCACAGAATGTCTTAGCAGAAAAATACAGTCAATATCCACAAATCCAACATCCTCATTTTCCAAGAAGGAATCAAGGCTTATGTAAATCTATTTATTTTCTAGGGGTACTATTCATGCATGAGTAATGTCCTTGGATCATAACAACAATAAAACATTTTACACACATCTCTCATTTCAATCTCAAAACAACTTAGTAAGAGGTCATAATTACAGGTATTACCTCCATTTTATAGATAAGAAAACAGATGCTCAACAAGGTGAAGTAACTTATTCATACTCCTAAAATCCAATTAAAAAGTCTTGTCACATTCTTTTTTAGAAAACCAAGTGGACATGGTGATGACAGGTTCTTCAACTAAATGAGCATTTGACTTTGAAAAAGAATTATTTTACTTAGCTTTTTGATCCTATTAGACCAGGCACTTTGCCAGAACTGGAGTTTCATAAAATACCTAATAGAAATTTGGTGATATACATGTGCATGCATCTACAGAATCCAGCAAGGAAAAAGGATGTGACTATTTATAGACAAACTCCTCAAACTTAAATGTGCTTGAATAGGACATACCTACAGTCAAAGACAAGCCAGGTTCTTGCTAGTCCTCATTAGCATCAGCAGCCTCTCAGAATTCCCTATGCCATTTATCAAATTAATGTTAAATCACAATTCCACGTTTCTATTTTTAAAGTGAGTACTCTGACTAATTGGAATGGTGAGGGGTGGGTATAGGGAGGAGAAGGAACAAGGAAAAGTTCAAACATGAAGATGGGGGAGAAAAACCTAGGGAACATCAAATGAACTAAACTGATGCTCTCAAATGCTCTAAATGTGTAATTAATCAATAGGATATGAGAGAAGATTGCACTGCTCAAATGAAGGCAGAACAAAACCACATTACAGCAATTAGAATGAACTAATGTCAGCGTACAAGCCCCCAGATGTTCAGATCAATTGACTTCTTTACAAAAAAAAAAAAAAAAGAAAAAAAAAAGAGGCTGTGTTCACATAATAATCCCAGGGTATAATGTATTAACTACAGAAAGATTTTCCAAAACATGAGCATTGTGTCAGAGTTCTCCTTTTTCTACCCTCTGTTTGAAAGGAGAGACCAGCTGAGCTGCCAGGGGACATGTTTTGCAGTATGTTGGCAGTGAAGGCTGGAAAGGCTAATCAGCTTGCCTGCTGGGAGGAGATACATGTAACTTGCCTCAGCTCAGACAGGTGAAGCACCTGCAACTAGAAGGTTCATTTTTGTCAGACACCTCCCAAAATGGGTGCCATCGACATATACGTAGCAATGGAAAATGTAGGAGAGAGGGCAAAATGGAATAACTAGCCTTGTTTTAAACATAGATATGGTACAAGAGAAAAAGTCTGATATATACACTATACAGTATATAATATATGGTATATACTTTATAACATATGGTATAGTATATACTTTATAACATATGGTATAGTACAGTGGCTCTGGAGTGACAGAACATAAGTTCAGATCCTACTTCTCCCTACTTAGTGCCTGTATCAGTTTGGGTAAATCATTGAATATCCCATTTTTCATCTGTGAAATTAAAGGGCTGTACTAGATGACATTTGAGATTCTTTATACTCTAAATCTAAGGTCTTCTGATCCTAGTGGTATGACTTTGGTGATTCAAGTCAGTAGGTTGTTCATTCAGTTTCAGAACCAATGAAATGGTTTTTAAAACCCATTGCATGTTTTGAGTGTGCCACTTTGAACTATTTTAATAAAATTAAATTATGATGAACTAATCAATTTTGTGCCTCCCGTTGAATGCAATATACCAACTTATATATCAAACAGAATATTTTTTATTTCTTAACATTTCAAGTAGAAGGAAGCTACTATATTAACTACATGGTAGATTAAACTGTGATGTGAAATAAAACAATGAAGACATTTATCCTATTGTTCCACCTCCTTTTCTTTAGCCCAGTCTAATCCCACCTTCTCTATGTCTCTTTCATCTTTAATTTTATGCCAAATTCATTTGTTGTTTCTCAGTTGATGATTAAGGTCCATCTTTCATCTAACACATAGCAAAATGATACAATTATACAGTTAATCAGCAGTGACTACAACAGCTTCTCTCAAGAGTTAAAGAAATGGCAGTACATTAGTAGTTGAATTTTTTTCTTTCTCCCTAATTTCATTCTATCATTAGCATCCTAAGTGTAAGATTAAAAGTAGGAGCTAGAGAAATAAAGAGATATTCTATTGTTAGATTCTTGGACCTACCATTCTCGAATGTGGGCCTTAGCCTGCTATTTTATTCAAACTCTCTAGAATAAACCTCCTAGATTTTCTTTCCACTCTGCTCAGGACCAAGAATGGAGAAGATTGTACCAAAAGCCAGCTATGCTCATTAATACCAATCGCTCCCTGCATAGATTTTTAACAAAAGTATCATCACTAGGAACAATAGGCTCCATCTCTTTAGAACAATTCAAAGATAAAATTCTAACCTAATTTTATGAAACAAGATTACTAATCAGAAATGATCTAAAGATAACTTTAGGATACAAATAGATTTGATTTAAGACATGAAGAAATAATTTCTTAACCCTCTTAACCATTCTTCCAAAAAAAAAAAAAAACTTCCTTCAGTGACTTTCCTAGATCAGGAATGACAGGATTAAAAATCAAATACTACAGGGTTAAAAAATAAAGTGATTTTTAAAAAACCTAGTTGTCAAATCATTCTGAGATTAAATGACCCAGCCATGAGTGATTAATCCTTCACAATAGACAATTAGTGACTGGCAGGTCTAGCTATTATCAATCAACATTTAAAACTCTCCCCGTTGGGCAGTTAGATGGTGTAGTGGATAGAGCACCAGCCCTGATGTCAGGAAGACCTTAGTTCAAATCTGACCTCAGACACTTAACACTTCCTAGCTGTGTAACCCTGGACAAGTCATTTAACCCCAACTGCCTCAGCAAAAATAAATAAATAAAATAAAATTCTCCTGGCTTCACAGAGGAAACTTCGTTAATATATTGTCAAATCACCTCCTTTCCTAATCTCTTACTCTTTGACTTACCATCTAAATAATGAGGATGCTACACAAAATAGTTGTGGTGAGGATCAATTAGATAATATATGTAAAAAACTTTGTAAAATATAATATATATATGTGTGTGTGTATGTATGTACATATATATTATAGTTTTAAGACAGTTCTTGAATACATTTTTAAGAGGCATGCTCAAAATTATGTAAAAAATGGAGATATACAGTTGGGGCTTATTATGTCACTTAGTTTTTTTTTTCTAACTTTGTCATGTGATTTCATATATACAGAGCTTTTTATAATGGAAACTTTCTCCACCAAAGGAAGTCAGAAGCATTTCCTATAACCAATAGAATTTTCTGGATCATTTAGAGATTGGCCATAATCATAAAACTAGCATATGTCTGAGGCAGGTCTTGAACTCAGGACTTTTTGATTCCAGGGCTGACAATATTGCCTCTGGATTACCTTATAATTCATACTTATATGACAAATTAAGATTTACAACATAATTTCAGACCTAAACCCCTGAAGAGTATTTAGAATAAATAGCAATTCTAATTTGTAATGGAAAACAATGACACTTGGAGAAGTGTGACTTTCTTAAGGTGAAACAATTAGTAAGCAATGGAGCCAGATGGAAATCCCAAACTTCTAGCTCTAAATCCACTGTGCTTTCCACTACAGGATAACTACCACCCAGATTTTACCCACATACGATCTGCACGTTCTATATTTATGTATTCTAGAGGATGCTTTTGTGCAGAATAATGATTTTATAGCCAATGAATTTTTCAACAAAATCCTCCTCTGATGCTTCATCAAGTCATGGGGGTGAATTTGGGTTATCTGAAATTCTGCCAGCAACATGTAAAGTACAAAAAGTTTTACAGAGATGGAAAGGCTTCACATATGGTCTTGGCAACAGAAATTTCCTTTTTTCCAAGGACCAGCCCAGCTAAGAAATGAGAGGCATGTTACCAGCTGGCTGGGCAAATGTTAATGACTCCTTTGACCATGAAAAATCATAAAATAAGGAAAAATTTAAAAAATAGTCCTCAGATCTGTGCAGCTTTTTGTTTCTTCAGTGAAAGTAGGAAAGGAGAAAGGTACACAGAATCACACAATTTTGTGACCATCTTTTAAAAAATAACTTGGCTCTTAGTAGTCTTAATGTGAAATCTTTCTTTAGGGACAAACAAGGGAAGACTACCAGAAGAATTGGATGTTATCAATCTTAACACTTTTGCTCTAAATGAAACAAAAAAACAAAAGGAAGTTAGAACTAAATAGAAAGATGTTTCACAGGTTCTCCTTAGAGAGACAAATAAATGAGTTAGCAGAAGTCAGTCTGATCAGAAATCCCTTGGATCTGTGCAACATTTGCTCCATCTCTTATTACTGTCTTCATGATAAGCATTAAAAGAAACATACCATGAATTATAATTGGAGTTTATGTGCTGAATTATTTTTTTCTGCAGAGTATGAGAAAGAAGAGAAATTCCTTCAATGACTTACAAAAAAAAAATCTCCAAATCTCCCTTAATCAAATGATTTTCAAGTATTTCAGTGCAAAAAGAGACATGGGGAGAATGTTGGAAAACATGACAGAAAACATGGTACTGGAATATGAAATAGAAGAGACTAAAGGCTTTTAGATAATAGAAAAATCTCATACCCTTATACCAAAAATATTTTCTTTAATAATAATGTTGAAGTGGTCAGTTCAATACACACAAATATGGTATCACTCACAAAATAATAAAAATGATTGTATTTTAATTACTATAGACTTGCTACCAATGGTAGTTATTTCCAAATTGCTTGTTAACTACAAAACAAATTAATCTGGTAGAAATAAACAATGTCTTAAAGGCTTTTTTTTTACAGAATAAGGTCTATGTTAAAATAATACAACATTCACGAAAAATGTGAAAAGAGGGGCAGCTAGATGGCACAGTGGATAGAGCACCAGCCTTGAAATTAGGAGGACTTGCATTCAAATTTGATCTCAGATACTTACACATTCTAGCTGTGTGACCCTGGGCAAGTTATTAACCCCAATCACCTCAACATAAAAAAGAAAAAGAAAAAAGAAAAATGTGAAAAGAGTTAACTGTTTTAGTTACCCTGTGATTATGAACATCAGGCAAGGAATAAGTAGTAATAACAGCTATCTTTTATATAGAACATTAAAGTTTTCAGGCATGAGGTAGCAGAATGGATAGAGCACTGGGCCTGGAATCAAGATCTCAATTCAAATTCAATTTCAGATACTTACTAGCTATGTCACCCTAGGAATATCACCTAATCTTGTTTGGCTCAATTTCCTCTTCTATAAAGTGAGATAGGAAAGGAAATGACAAACCATTCTATAACTCTTCCAAGAAACCCCAGTGGAGTCAAAACAATGAGACATGGGTATACATGACTCAACACAACAAAAAAAGTTTGTAAAGATTACAAATATTATCTCATTCAATTCTCACATAACACAGTAACTACTATTGTTATCACTTAACAGGTAAGGAAATTAAGCTGAGAAATCAAATGACATAACAAAGGTCATGTGGTTAATAAGCATCTAAGGGAGGATTCAAATTCAGGCCTTCCTAATTCCAAAGACTCCTGACTCTATGCCCTGCACCACATAGCTGTCTGAAAACCATAGAGATAATTAAGTTCATTTAAGGTGTCCACCCATGTCATGCAGGGAACATCTAGCAGATTACAAATGTTAAAGTGATTTTGTTCAGATGTATAAAGTCCTGTTTGTGGCTAACATTGTACTGATTGCAACAAACTTTGAATATTGTAGGCTTACTTATCATTTAAAAGAATTCAATTTAATTATCTCAAAGGGAAAAGTCAAATGGATGAAGAATGTCTACTGTCCAAACCACAATATGTTATTGGATGGATATCCTATTTAGCAGTTCTCTAAATTTATCTATATATCTATCTATCTCTTTCTATACTGAGCAGACACTATATGAATGAATGAGCCAAGCCAAAAACTGAATGAAAAGGGGAACATAGAAGAGACTATCTTTAAAAAATTGGGCAATTCTTTCTTCTCAAAATTGAAGGTCTATATTTTTTAAAATGATATTCCTCTGATGATACCATGGAACTTTGTCATGGAATGTCACAAACTATAAAGAACTTTTAAAACAAAGTTTTTATATATTTCACCATTTGTCAATTTGATCATTCTTGTTCTCATTATTATTGATAATTTTTGAATACTTCTACATGAATATTGATGGTTTACTTTCCTTTTTTATGAAAATCTTGTCTTCTTTACCTATTTATTGGTGGAAAGATTTTAATTTAGGTTTATAGATATGTGTCAAATTTCTATAAAATTAGCATGAGAGGTTTTTACCACACATATTTGTCTCAATGAATTTTTTCTAGTCCAAATTTTGTTCTTTTTATTTTTAACATGGATTTTTCATGCATGAGCTTTTAAATTTTATAAATCAAAGAAGTCTAGTTTATCTTTTATAATCTATTCTATCTCATTAATAGTCTCAGAAGATGTAGAAGCTATAATCTTCATTTCTTCTCATTTTTACAGCATAAAAATATTTGAATCATTTATCCATTTCCAATATAGTATAATATGTTATAAAATATTCTTATTTGTGGATGATATTATTCTGACATCATACCTCGTAATATTGCAGTACTTCTAACTGAATCTATAATCACTCAAGAGTTTGATTATTCCAACAAATAAAAAAAAAATACCAGGTAGAATCAGAATACTTTTTTTGTCTCAACTATGATATGTAGCAGAATAGTAACTCATAAAGGCTGTACAAGAATATGTATTGGACAAACATAATAGATTAACAATGAATAAGAAAAGAAAACAAACTTTCCCCTGAAGCAAACATCTATAGTTTTAGCATCAGCAATCTTCTAGTATTGGTAGATGACAGTCATTTATGAAATACCATAGTAGTTAAAGATTTAAAGTCATTAGTCACCCAAAAGTAAATTGAAAGGTTCTCTGTGCATGGAAATAGACTCAAAAATCTTGCTTATTAAGCATATTAGGATCTGTATCAATTAAGAAAGTATCCACATGAATGAAATTTAAATATTCACCAAATTATTGAAAAATATAAACAAAGTTTGGCTGTATAATAGCACTTAATTTATAGGAATATTTTATATTAAATTCTCTTTATTATGATGTATCTTATTCTATATTTCAAGAATCTGTCATTTCTTTAGTATGGGCATTTCTTCCATAAATATAGATGGCAAAAGAATACAAATCATAAGTTTGTATATTAATATAGGCATGATATAGTTGTAATAGGAGACTTTCATGATCCAAGCACCTGTATCAGTTCATCTAAGTCTACATCCTCTATCCATCAGTAATAGTCCATTACATTCATGTATCACATTTTGCTTAACCCCTTCCCTTTGGATGGCCATATACTCTGTTTCAGCAATTTGCTCCTTCAAATAGGTTTCTACAAATGTTTTGATATATATGGTACTTTATTTTTTATCAATAGGCTTCTAAGTTATAAGCTTAGCAGTGGAATCTCTGAGTCAAATAATATAGGCATCTTAATCAGTTTCTTAAAATAATTCCAAATTGCTTTCCAGAATGATTGTACCAAATCACAATTTCCTTGTCAGAGTTCATGATAAATAGCTGGGCATAAGATTTCTCTCCTAAATCTGTACTAGAAGTGCTTGGGGAAGAATATCCCTAACTTGCAAACAAATATAAAAATTGATTTTATATTATCATAAAATATCTTATGTGGCGACAAGACTCACCAAATAAATTCTGAATAGGGCTAAAGTGTAAGATGACTGATTTTTTTTAATGAAGTAAAAGGTTCCTCTAGGAAAGAGTGTTTTAATATCATCAACATTATCTAGGAAGGCATTTTGTCCATTTAAACATTCTGTTCCATCAAGGACCATTTCCAACTCTCCAGCTGTAGAATACACACAGATTGAGAAAATGACAAAGTCACCCATCACTGACGCTTCTATAGAATATTTGTTCCATAGGCAGCTGCTCACTCAGTTGGTAGAGAGAAACTGAGTAGAGCAAATTACTATGACACTTTTTTTTTACAGATGGATATTTTGAGCTTGTACTAGATTCACTCATTGAATATAGCCTTTAAAAAACATTTCTCTTTACTAAAACAAGGATCTTGACAAGTGTTAATGGTAATAGTCATAACGATACCGACAATGATGAAAATGAAGGCAAACATGGTGGAAGAGATATAGGGGGAAAAGATTTCTATCTGCTTTCTTGAAAAAAAAATTTCTTGAGAAGAACACAAATTCAGATTTAAAGAACTATTAAAATTTAGCTACAAAAGAAATGAAAAACCTGTATTTCTGCCATCTTCTCATCGATTCATCTCATAATAGCCCTATAGAAATTGGGCAGAGGGGTGAGGAATGCGAAAAATCAAGTAAAAAGGAACGTGCAAAGAGAAAAGGATAAAAGAGAAAAAAAAAAAACACAACAAAGAAGTGACTGCACATTGCTTTTGTTAGAGTTTTGTTTCCAAAAGCTGTCTGAGTGATAGAGCTAAAAGTCAGGATTCAAGAAAGATAGTTGTCATCCACAAAAGAATCCTGATGTTCTGAGAAGGGGAAAAAAAAGAAAAAAAAAAAAAAACCACCTCACAAAACTTATAGAGAAAGTTGCTACCTGAAGGTATTTTTTTAAACAAAGCTTGTCATAAATAAAGCTTTGCCCTCACACACTGATTAGCTTTTATCTATGGATCTCAAAGCACATTACTATCAAGTAATTATCCTACCATTTTCCTTTATCTTGGCAGCCTTTAAAAGTTCACCAAGCCTCAGGAGAAGCCTATTAAATTAAGAACATAGAGAATAACTGACTTCCTTAAGAGTACTTGGAAATCAGTAGGAAACCCTTTGTCTATTCCCTCCATGCTTTTAACACTTCTTTTTCTTAAAAAATTGTCTCTTGCAGTCTGTCAATGATACAGAAGCTATGTCTAAAGGAGGGTTTTCTATAGTAAGACATTAACAGCATATCTTAGGAATGCATTATCCCCATTTTAAAATGATATATTTTAGTTAAACCAAAAACTGCATGTATGGAAGAAGCATTCCCTCCTTCCTACACTACTGTCAAATTGTTTGTAAGCAGGAAGGTCTTTCAAATCTCCCCTGAGTCTTATTAATACAGGTATTTAACAAGAGTATCTTTTCAAACTAAACTGCCCTTTAGCTATATATGCATATTGTGCTACAACAAATAATAGTTCAATGTTCCAGCATTGAATAACACTTCCCTTATAGTTTTGCTCATTTATTTTTTATATGAGGATTTCTTTAAAAAAAACTGTTGCCATGCTGTTATGAAAAATATTTTACCACATATCAGGGCTCAATAGATTTAGTGATCAGAAAATTGCAGGAAGGTAAAATTGAAGGAAAAAAAAATTAAGGGCTGCAGAAAAAACAATCTTACTATGATATGTTAAATTTTAAAGTTCTCCAAGGTCAGGGATCAAGCCTACTTGATTGGATTAGGATTAATTTTCTTAACCTTACATGATCATGAGGACTATGCAGCCCTTCAAAGAATAGTATTTTTTAAATGAATAAATTAACATAGAATTACAAAGAAAGTCAATTAAATGAAAATACAATTTTCAAGAAATTTTTAAAAAGCAAGGTCCCAACACCATAAATTTAATTTCCCTGGATTAGGAAAATACAAAGCACAGGACTGGACATGCACAACTAGGTGAGTAGCTTCTGAATCTTTGCGACTGCTGATAATGAATGGCAAATAGATGAGAATATCTGTTTATAGTCTGTAATCTAGAAGACATAGATTTACAAAGGAATTTCCAAAATTACATTGATAAATAAAATTGTTGGGGTGCAGTGGTGCTGAACTCCCAAAATATATTGGAGTTTCAGAGCTCTCTATATGGGCCACCAAATGTTAGGGTGAGAAAATGTTGGATCCCAAAAGTATATTGGTGCTTTGGGCCAGTGCTATGAGATGTCTCAAAAGAATGTGTAGATTTAGACATTTTTCAAATTAAGAGGCAAAGTTTTTATTACATTGCTAGCAGCAAGTTAAATTCATAAGGGTTTTAAGCAAAGAAAAGAGTTTTTAGCTTATAATAAGGGGAAAAATAAGGGAAGATAGCATTATGGCAAGTTCCTAATAAACCTTAGACTCCGTCAGATGAGCTACCCCTAAAAAGTATGTATGGAGTTAGCAAGTTAGTGAAGCACAGGTAGGTTCTTTTATAGGAAAAATATAATCTGGGGGGCTGTCTTCTGATGATTGGCTAAGAATCATTGTCTATAACAGTGAGCTAATAGACTCCTGCTTTCTTTGGGACTTTCTCTTTGCCTTCTCCTTTTGCATCTCCTTCCAAAGTTCAGCAAAAGGAGAAGGGAAATGATTTTTTCCTGCCTTCCTATCCAAAGAACAATTACTAGTAATTCCCAGCAGTGTTATCTAGTGAGCAAACTGCCCATGTTTGCATTAGGTCTTTAAGGGAAGGTCAAGAAAACTGTTCCTGAATCCAAGATTCTTCTACATTTGAGTCAGGATTGTTTAGTTTCCTAAACAGGGTGTTCTTAGAATCTAGCCTCCTTTGTACATGAGAGAGCTTTCCTGGGCAGAATCTGCTTTGCATGTTGCCATGTGAGTAATCTCAAATCTGCATGTTCCTGAGTCCCTGAATTCACATAGCAGATCTTCTGGAGAGACAATATTTCCTAATGCAGCATTCTCCTTGGAGAAATAAGATGGCCTATATAGTTCCTGTTCAATTTCCTAATAAGAGGGCAAAACCAGTGAGTTACTTGAACAATACAAGTTCAACACAAAAGAAATTGCTTGTTCAGTAGTCCTCAAAGTATATCTACCTTCCCTGGGGTGGGGGGAGTATATACTACAGAGTGCCATTATGAGTCTTGAACTGATTCTGTATGATTTTGTTTAAAAAAAAAAAAACAGATTTAGCTGAATGTTGGGATGTTTGTTGCAACTTCATAGTCTTGGGATATAAACTTATCTTCTGCTATATGGAAGTCTCCTTGATACTTCTCCAGCAAATAGGAAAGTAGGAATGATAAACATTTCATCCTAGTCCCATGTGATTTTATCCCTTCAATTACATCTCTATTTTGAAAGCTTTTCATTCTGTGGACTTTGGAAATAAGTATTTTGTATGGTGATAGCTTCAAAAAGTATTTACAATTCAAGGTTATGTTGAGGTTATTGTGGGCAACAATTGAATTTGAGACAATACTCCAATTCTAGTTTTTATTAAATGAAATCTCCAGCATATTTTGAGATCTATATTTGTAAAATGGGAATTTGTCATCCATTAGTCCATGAAAAACATAACATTTCACGTGTATTATGCTAGTTACTATTTCATATTACTTAGTTACCTGGTAGATATTAAATTTTTATAGCCTACACTGATTATAGCAATTTCTATAGGTTCCTTTCATCATTGACATTGATCACTAAGAACAATTTCAGGTGAAACTGATCTGGTCCTGAACTGTTAGAATAAACTATTATATTTCCACATATCAGAAATTTAGTCATTTGTTTGAGACTTTTTTGCTCACAAATCACTAGTTGAGTTCATGAAAGTATTACCCTTGGAGGGTTTTTTTTTTTTTTACTCCATTGTGTAACCTTAAATAGTTCATACTTTCCATCAGAAAGTAAACCATTTTCTGTTACATTCATCAAATCCAGTGTCATTTACCTGTTTTCAGTCCTAATTATTGTTCAATGCTCTGCTTTTTCCTAAAGTTTATCTGTAGAGTTTTTTTAACCAAATATTCTTTGAACTAAGAAATTCTACCAGTCTTTCTTCTTATTTTTCAAAAGGCAGGATTAATCTTTCTATAGCTACATTGGTGTCTTGAGTTCTATGTTTTACAAGCATTGTATGCGTATTTGTTAGGATACATTCTAAATCTGTTATACTCCAAATTCTAGAGTTCCAAAAGTGTACATTAAGGCTGATATTGCACAGGTACTAATTACTTTAAATATATCATTCCCAGTGAGCCTTGATTTCAAAATACTAGCAAGTTCATGCATATAGACACAGCTTACTCCTTGTAAGTGTAGTACCTAATAAATATATCTTAAATGAAAGAGACAAAGTATTTGTAAGTACTGCATAGACTTCATCCACTGGTTCAAGATTAAAGCCTTTATTCTCTGTTGTGTTTTGTTTTGTTTTTTACTTTGAATGCATTAAGAATTTTGTATTTACTTAATCCAAATGACATTTTCATAAGGCAGGAAGATTTCTTTAGATAAGAAGCTGATCATATTTTTAGTGGAGTCATAGAAATAAAGTAATTAATGCTATTTTTATTACTATTATTGTTGTTATTAGTTAAAAAGGTTGTAGAGGTTAACATTTTTATGTCACTTATCCTTTTGTCAATCTAATGAAGCCTATAGACTTTTTCCTAGTGCAACATTTTTAAATTCATAAAATAAAATTGCAAAGGAAATATATTAAACTATAATTACTAAAGGACTTTAAAAATATTAATAAAAAAACAAGGTTAAGAATCCTTGGAGAGATTCAAGTAATGAGTTTATGGTGAGGAAGACCTGAACTAATGCTTTTCTTGACATAGTTGCTCCACAACCGTGAGCAAATCAGTACCCACAGCATTGTCTAGAAGAATGTTAGAAAAGAGCTAGTGATGTGTTTTTGTATTGTTTATTTTTCATACATGTTCAATTTTTCATGATGCCATTTAGGCTTTTTCTTGGCAAAGATACAGGAAGAGTTTGTTATTTCCTTCTCCAGCTCATTTTACAAATAAAGAAACTTGCCGAGGAGGTCCTACAGTTACTAAGTGTCTGAACTCAGATTTGAACTCTGAAAGATAGTCTTCCTCACTCCTGATCCAGAAGGCTAATCCACTATACCACCTAACTGCCCCTATTTTTATATAGGAAATATCTATACCAATGAACGGATCCAAAAATAGATAATTAGACCAATATATGTAACAAAATATTATTTGAAACCTATAAATAGCAATAATTGAAGGAAACTGATTGAGATTCTAAGACAAATAATAACAAAATGGTATAGCTATGGGACAGGATAGAGTGCCACATCTAAAGTCAGGAAGACTCATCTTCTGGAGTTCAAATTTGACACAGCAACTATAGGACTCTGAGCAAGTCACTTAACACTATTTGCCTCAATTTTCTCAACTAAAAAAATGAATGGGAGAAAGAAATGACAAAGCACTTCAGTATTCTTACCAAGAAAACCTCAAATGGTTTCCATGAAGAGTCATACTTGATTGAAAGAACTGAATAACAACGATAGTAGCAAATGGTATTCATCTGGGAAATGGAAAATTTGGTCATTCAGTTGAAAGGAGCATCCCAAGAGGAGTAGTATTGATTAAAAGGACAGGGAACTGTGAGATGTAGCAAAATGTATGTACCAGAATAATTAGCTGTAATCAAGAAAGGGATATCACTTGAATATAGTACATGAGCTGTATATATGTTACAGAGAAACAAAAAATGGAGGTGAGCCCATTAAAGACAATATCGAGATAAAGTAAGCTCCATGAGTCAGCCATACAAGAATCCTCTACTAGTACAGAGAATAAATAAAGTGGTTCAGCTGGCTATTTTGTTTTGTTTTCTATGTTTAATAGAAGCCTCATCCTCTCAAGATGTCACACTAAACATTATGTCTCTCAGCATTCTGGGAAGGTCTCCATAGCCCAAGATCTAGATTAACTGGGACCAGACTGAGAAAGACAGCACTTAACTTCTCTTATGCCTCAATCCACATAATTGGGGTCATTATGGTGACCCTATTTGGGAAGCAAGTATTAGGCAATCAGAGCCAGATCAATCAATCATCCAATCACAATTGTTAAGTGATCCAAAAATGGGATGAATAGTCTAAGTGAGGGATTTCTTTTCTCTTTCAATCAAGAATTTGAAAAGTGGATTGATTGGTGAGCAAATGGGGAATGCTTGAGGAGTAATAATAGTTTCTGTTTATCAGCAAGAATTTTCTTCCTGAAAGCTGCAGGCATTTTCATCTACCTTCCACTGGACTGAAACAGCCAATTGTCTCCTCATCACCAGGTCTGCCAGAGGTCACAGGCAGAAATCTGAAGATCACTTCTCCACAACAGAGAGCCATGGACATAACCACAGGCAAGTAGCATCTTCAAATACCCATTCAATGCTACAGTAGTGATTCATGTGAAAACGGGAGCCTTTTAGTCTCCTCTGATTTCCCTGTGTGGCTTATGGCAAATAGCCCATGTGGCAGCAAGTATATTACTGCAGTCAGTCACTAGTCATGAAGATGATCGTACCTCCTCTGTGCAGTCTGATTCTCTAAGGGCACCTAGCCTATGTAAGAAGAATGACTCAGGTTCTATTTCATGCTGTTTATTTGGTTTCTATTTTTATTTCTTTGAGGTTTTATTCTTTTTATTGATATATTTTTGACAGTCCTTACCCTGAAAACACCCCACAAAAACAGTATCTTTTAATAAAAAGGCTAGCAGAACTATCTAATGCAGAAAACACCCCCACAAAAACAGTATCTTTTAATAAAAAGGTTAGCAAAATTATCCAATGCAATGATTGTCACTTGTTTCCATTTTATATTTTACCATATATTAACGGAAAGAAAGTATTGCTTTCATTTCACTGATTTGGAAACTATATTGTTCATTACACTTCATCTGAGTTTTGTTGCCTTTTGGTATTGCTTCATTTATGCTACTGTAACCATTATGTGTGTTAATAATTTCATTCTGCTTTCTTCATTCTGCATATATTTATGACTCTTCCTATATTCCTGAGTTCCTGCTCATTAGTCTTTCTTATACAATAATCATTACTTTCATATGTCATGATTTTTTCAGCTATTCTCCAATTGTTTCTTATACAATCATTTACTTAGCTAGTTGATACTACAAAATAGAGTTGGCTACTCTAATTATTTTGCTATTTTTGGAATACAAGCATACTTTGTTTTGTTATGCTTCACTTTACTGTGCTTTGCAGGTATTATATTTTTTAATATAAATTGTAGGTTTCTGGCAACCTTATATTGAATGTCTATCATCACCATTTTTCCATCAGCATGTGTTCACATCATGTCTCTGCGTCACATCTTAATAATTCTCACAATATTTCAAACCTTTTCATTGTCATATCTTTTATGGTATCATAATCAGCGATCTTTGATATGACTATTGTAATTGTTTTAGGGTGCCATAAATTATACCCATATAAAAACAATTAATGTTATGTGTGTTCTGACTGCTCCACCCCTCCATCTCTCTCCCTCTCCTCAGGTTCCCCTATTCCCCGAGACACAATAATGTTAAAGAATATTACATAAACTTGGTTGATAAAGCAACAGCAATGTTTGAGAGTATTAACTCCAATTTTGAAAGAAGTTTCACTCTAGGTAA
The DNA here is from genome assembly GCA_023553655.1 of Myrmecobius fasciatus. Taxonomy (NCBI): domain Eukaryota; kingdom Metazoa; phylum Chordata; class Mammalia; order Dasyuromorphia; family Myrmecobiidae; genus Myrmecobius; species Myrmecobius fasciatus. The sequence continues at coordinate 408,384 of JAJPUD010000474.1, read as the reverse complement.
AATGCTATCAACCAGCATCACATCTTACAGAGAAATCTTTTGTGAAAATAAGTCAATTGATGTAGGAAACTTCATTATTGTCTTATTTTAAGAAATTGCCACAACCACTCTTCAGCAATGACCACCTTGATCAATTAGTAGCCATCAACAAGAGGCAAGACCCTCCACTTGCAAAAAGATTATGGCTCGCTTAAAGACTCAGATGATTGTTGGCAATTTTTAGCAATAAAGTATTTTAATGAAAGTATGTACATTTTTTAGACATAAAAAAGTTGTTCAGTTGTTTCAGTATATCCAACTCTTTGTGATCCCATTTGGGGTTTCTTGGCAAAGGTACTAGAGTCATTTGCCATTTCCTTCTCCAGATCATTTTATAGATAAGGAACTAAAGATTAAGTGACTTGCCTAGGATCACACAACTAGTAAATTTCTGAGACCAGATTTAAATTCAGGAAGACGAGTCTTGCTTATTCCATGACAGACTCTCCCCTGTGCCACTTAGATGTCCAGACATAACACTAATTGTATAACTTTTATATATACTGCAAATGAAAAAATTTGTATGATTTGCTGTATTGTGATCTTTGCCTTATTGCAATTGTCTAGGTCCAAACCCGCAAGCTCTCCAAAGTATGTCTATATTTTTTTTCCATTACTGACATTCTTAAGATTAAAAACTCAGAGCAGCAAAAGAAAATCCAGCCTGTATGTTGCATGAAAAGCCTAAATAATGAAACTACATGATATTAAAAGAAACCATATATATGAACAAATAGCAGCTTATTTGTACTGTGAAAATAAGATAGTATCTAAATTAGTAAATGCTAAGTGGATTGTATATAGTATCACGATAATTATTGAGACTTTTACTATCTCTGTGCTGTACAGATTTAGCAGAAACTTTTAAAATTGTTTTTCAGTTCAGTAGTCTTTACTTTCTACTTTTTTTATCTTTAGAATTTCTTCATTTACATATGTTTTACAGTCGTTAATTGCCAAGGTATTTTATTTGCTTCTTCCATTCATTATTCCTCTTTTTCTCTTTTGTTAGCATACATTTTCAGAACTACTTCTCCCAGAATTACTTTAGCTATATCCTTTATATTGAAGAATTTTCTAACTTTGGTCATTATCTCAATATCTTTATTGTTCCTAATGCTTTGTTCTTGGTTATCATTTATTGTATGGCTATTTAACCTCAATTTATGTCTATCTCTTATCAATGTACCCTTTATTGATTTCTATTGCTATGCCAAAGTCAATAAAGAATAACTTGATATTTTTGTCATCTATATTCATGAATTATTCAATAGCATTGACTGGTTTTTATAAAATAACCTGTGATATTATATATAAATGTATAGACAATCATCTATGTGCATATATAATAAAAAAATTTTCTATATACATATTCAGATAGTCACCATTGGCTTATCTAATCTACTTTTCCCAACATTCTATTCAGATCTACATTTTCTTTCTTGTAATTTTTTTCATAAAATTAACAAATTTAAAGAGAATAACTTTGAAGTATCTTTTACTATTGAGTTCATTTAACATTTTTAATCTTTTATTTTAAGTACCTAGACATTATACCATTAGTCATATGTTTAATATTTATATGTTTCATTATCTGTTGTCATGAAGCATCATACAATTTAGTCTCTGGATAATATCTATATTTTTTATTTTTGCCTTTACCAAAATGATCAAGAGCCCCCTGCTTTTTAAATTTACATTCAGCACAATAAATATTGTCCAAACATCATTTTAGCTCTAAATGTTTATTTATTTATTTTATTTATAGTTGAGATGAGTTTCTTATATGCAACAAATTTGACAGATGGATTTTAAATCCACAAATCCATTTTCTTTCATTTTATAGTTTAGTCTAATCAGATTAAAAGAAATAATTGTCAATTTTTTCTACCCTATATCAAATCTTGATTATATTTCTTCTAAAATAAATCAACTTGTTTTAGGTTCTTCAGTTTATTCTGTTTCATACAATTTGATTCCTCTTTTTAAATTTCCTTAGACAGACAGACACACACACACACACACACACGCACACACACCCCTGTTTCCCTCTCAGTCTTACCCCCATGTCCTACATATTGCCCTTTTCTCTATTTATTTTCATTAAGCCAAATTAGGGACCTGAGATTTTCTTGCTTCAAATATCATTTCTCTGCAATTATTATCTGTGTAATCCTGGACAAGTCATTTAATCTCTCAGACAGTACTTTCTTCATCTATAAAATCAGATTTAAGTGAGAAAGCCTCTAAGATACCTTCTCAAATTATTTTCCTATGAATCCAATTTTCATCACCTACCATCTTCTCTATTGTTCATCACAAACCAATTTTTCTTTCCTTCTGTTTTTGTTGTTATGAATTGTTAGGCATATGTTCTTTTAAGTAGTGATGAATGTCATTAAGGAGCATCCTAGAACACTATATTCTCTTTCACTTGGTCTTTGCTCAGGACATCCTTCATGACATCTATAATAATCATATTTATCTCTATTTTATGCCTTCTGAGATGAAAATATTGTCTACTCTTCTACTCTACTCTCATTGGAAGTTGTCTTCTCTCCTAGCCAACACCAATTTTCTTTTCTGTCCCTGCTGAAGGAAAGAAGAAAACAAACTTCTACTATGTCATGTATTGTGCTATGTCATTTATAAATGTTATCTCACTTAATCATCACAACAAATCTCAGAAATGGGTTCTCTTATTTCTATTTTATAGGCAGATATTAAATTATTTCCCCAAGGTCATACAGCCAGTAAGTATCTGGACCCTTGAGCTTCCTACCCTTTTCTTACAGTTTGCCCTTTGAGATCTACGTCTATATCTGTCTGCTTCCATGTCCGTCTCTTTCCACCAGTGTCTTTACTTAATATCCCCTTCCTTTCCTCCTACAACTTTGCCCAGATTTAATCCTGCCATCCCTTAAAGTCACCATCCTATATCTCTCTCCTCCTTTCATAGCCAAAGACCTGCAAAAATCCACCACCATTTTTTGCCTCCAATTCATCATCTCCCTCTCCCTACTGAGACTGTTCACCTTGAGTTTCCCAATCATCTCTTAACTGCTAAATTCATTATCTTTTTTCCTCAATCCTCTTCCTTCTTGACTCCATTTATTACTTTTAACACTATTTTAAAAAAGCATTGGGATGTTGGAGTTCTGCTCTGGAATAAGAAAACCCAGGTTTCCATGTCTTCTTTACTTATAACAGAGAATATATCTTTCTTGACACTGTGACCAAGCCAAAATGCAGACTTGAATCCACAAACAAGATGATTCCTGATCTTGTTTCTCTCAGCAGCAGATACCTTTCTTTCTCTCCAGTAAACTGTATGAACTTGGCAAGTTAGAGGTAAACCTAATATTTTCTACTGTTATAACTTCTGAGTAAAGCAGATCTTTACAGAAGCTTGTACAATGTGTTTTTTACCAAAAAAAAAAAAAAAAAAAAAAAGGAAACAAAACTTAATCATGTTAATCAATGGTACACCAGTACTTGTGAAAGTGCCAAAAGCCCTGTGAGATGGTATGTTTCTGTGTTTCAATGTCTTCTCTGTCAGGACCCAATATTATGCCTTCATTCATTAATCAACATGTTTCCCCAAGTTTCAACTTACTCTGGCAAAAGTCAGAGGCTTTCAGTGTCTAACAAAGTTCTTGTAGGAAACTTATAGCAAACTTAAAACAACAAGGGTGATTCTTTGACCTGATTTCCTTGATTTCTTGGTAATTCACTTTTAACATAGTTATGAGGATTCATGGGGAAAAAATAGAGGATGCAAAAGATATTTTGAAACAATGATGATAATATTGCTATTCTGGGCAGAGATATTTGCAACAGTGAAATCCTTGTGCAGGAATTAAATCTTTTAGCTCTTCTAAATGAGCTTCTATAGCATTTTTAATTGCTATAGAAATACCACAGACCTTTGGTGGAATGCTGATATGTGTCCAGGTAAGTGAAAGTCAGCTCTATGGTCATTTTCAAAAGTGAATGAACTCAGCAGTGAGTAGAATAGAATAGATAATAGGGAACAAATTTGACTCCATTGAAAATACCCAGGAGGACATGAATGCAAGTTAATGTGACAGCTTCAAATTTCTAACTACTTTGTTCTAAATTGGAAAAGGTGGGTAGGGAATTCCTAATTAAGGAAAGCAACAAAATATTAAGAAGACAATCTTGGCCATGAAAAAATGAGAGATATCATAAGTACATAGACCTTCAGAGGCAGTTAGGTGGTACAATAAATAGAACATCAGATCTTGGGTCAGGAAGATGAACTTAGTTAAAATCCAGCCTCACACATTAACTAGTTATGTGATCCTGACTAAATCATTTAACCTCTCTCAGTCTCAGTTTTCTCAAATGAAAAACAAGAATAATAATGATATCTACCTAATTGGTTGTTGTAAGGCTCAACAAGTATTAACACAGTCCCTGGCATATGGGTACTTAATAAATGCTTATTTCCTTCTTTCATTACCCCAATTCACCCATAGCATCTTGTCATCACGGTCAGCTCCAAAGAAAAAATTTTAATGTTTTATTTATTTTAACACACATTGCTTTATGAATCATGTTGGAAGAGAAAAATCAGAGCAAAAGGAAAAAACCATGGGAGAGATTAAAAAAAAAAAACAGAAAAAAGAAGTGAACTTAGCATGTGTTGATTTACATTCAGTCTTCTTAGTTCTTTTTCTGGATGCAGATAGCATTTTCTATCCAAAGTCTATTTATTGGGACTGCTTTGGATCACTGAACCAAGTCTTTCATAATTGATTATTGCACATTCTTGCTGTTATTGTGTACAATGTATTCCTGGTTCTGCTTATTTCACTCAGCATCAGTTCATGTAAATCTTTCCAGGCCTTCTAAAATCAGCTTGTTCACAATTTTTATAGAACAATAATATTCCATTACCTTCATATACCACAACTTGTTCAACCATTCCCCAATTGATGGGCATCCATTCATTTTCCAATTCTTTGCTACCATAGAAATTGCTGCTTCAAACATTTTTGCACATGTGGGTCCTTTTCCCTCCTTCATGATTTCCTTGGGATACAGACGCAGTAATGGTACTGCTGAGTCAAAGGAGTTCTATAGAAATCTGAAGAAAGCTATAAGGAACCAAATTATCTAACCCACCTTAATACCTATGTATGTTCTGTCACACAGCAGACTTTTAGAAAGAATAAAGCACTATTGGTGAGAGATTAAGGAACAGAAAAAAAATTGAATTATTAAAAACACTTAAGGACATGCTATTCTCCATTACTAGCCACTGCTGCTTCCTCCTTCTTTTCTCCTGTCCCACAAGTCAAGCAGCTATCCTCTGGAAAGCATTGGTCCCAAACTCAGTTTACTTGGACAGTTGAACTACTCTACCAAGCTTGACTATGGACCTGAAAACAGATTGTCCTCAAAAAGACTCATCATATGACGGTTGGCTATACCACCAAACAATTTTTGGAATCATTAGAATCCCTGAGGACTTCATATTGACTTTGAAAACTACATCATAACATGATCTACATTTTACTGTATTTTATTTATTTTGTTAAATATTTCCCAATTAATTCTTTTTTGCCAATTAATTCTTAATCTGGTTCAAAAATTCAAAGTGTTCAAAAATGTTGTCGGCCTCATGCAGCCCACAAGCCATGGGTTTGACAGCTCTGGGCTACAGTGTGATGCTGAATCTAGCAATTATGAAATCCAATAATTACAAAAGTGAAGTTGCACATGTGGGTACAAAAAAATCAAATTTATAAAGATAAAATGAGAGAGATGTAGATAGGCAGCCATCATTCTGTCTAGAAAAGATGTAAAGATTTTAGTGAACTGCATTCTAATGAGATTTTAGTAGGGTACAGACTCAGTGTGAGTTAACATTTTGACAAGGCAGCTAAAAAAGCAAATGTGATCCTGAGCTGCATTAAACTAGATTCCAAGAAGAAGGAGGTGATCCTGTAATCTCACTGTATTCTGTCCTCATCAGATTTCAAAGTATGGTGTTGAATAGAGGGTACCCCAGAGTAAGAAACATTGGTGAGCTAGTGAATAGCCAGCTTTATAAAGGATCTTAAAGCTAAGATACATGAAGATAGGTTGAAAGAATGGGGATATTTAGCTTAGAGAAAATAAACTTCAGGAACATACTGATAGTTGTCTTCAAGTTTTAAAAACCTAGCATGTAATGCAGGATTTGGATTTGATTTGTTTTACCAGAAAGAGGAAAGGCAATGAGCAGAAGTGCAAACTTTGTCTTAATGTCAGGGAAAAAAATACCTGAAAATGTAAGATGTCCAAATTCTGAACATGGCTGCCAGTCAGGACATGGTGGTACACTCTCTATATAAATCTTTAAACAGTGATTGTACAACCACAAAATGAGTATGTTATAAGAAGGGATACCTTTCATGTATGATTTATACCAGATGGCCAATAAGGAATGTTTCAGTTCTCAGATTCTATGATTCTGAGATGTGGTGAAATAAACAGAATCAGGAAAAGAATGACTGCAATAATATAAATGGAAAGAACAATAACAAGCAAAACTCAATATCTATTAAATTACTGAGACCAATATTATATAAGAGAATATTCTTCATTTCTTTTTTGCAGAGATAGGAAACTGTACTTGTGGAGCACTACATACAATGTCAGTCTTGGCTGGTACGTTGATTAGTTTAACTAAGTTTTTTTTTCTTTTTTTAGTTTTCTTTTTTAAGAGATTTCTCTATGGATAGAATAAAGATTAAACATGCTTTGGGGCAACTAGGTGGCACAATGGATAGCGCACCAGCCCTGAAGTCAGGAGGACCTGAGTTCAAATCTGGCCTCAGACACTTCCTAGCTGTGTGACTCTAAACAAGTCACTTAACCCCAATTGCCTCAGCAAAAAAAAAAATATATATATATATATATATTAAAGATGCTTTGGTCTACATTTAGCAACCATTATTTTACATTTTAAAATGTTCATCCACTGGGGGTGGTATACTAGGAGATGAGGAAAGAGAGTTTAGAAAAGATCTTTAAACATAGTAGTTGCTCAATAGAATTTTTTATTAATGAAGTAATTGTTTCCTGAGATTAATAGAAGATTCACACTGTCATTACCAACCAACATTTTTTAAGACTTTCTATAAGCACAGAACCACCATAATTGTGGTTCAGGTGAGTTATGCTTTTGTCAGTGAAAATAGACATGAAAATAGACGTGCTGGCTAAATAATGGTATTCACAAAATGGAAGATTTTGTTTCAGAATGGAAGCAAGGAAGAGTAGAAAAAATAGTGGCTTTAAAGTTAAATGTGGATTTTCCTGGCTCTGTCCCTTATTCTACATGGCCCTGTGTATGTAATTAATTTCATTGAGTTTCAAGGTTTTTTTTCATCTGTATAAAAAGAGGAGATTTTACTAAACTACAAAGATATCTTCCTAATCTAAATCCATGATCTCAGGTTCTCAAATCCATAAATGTCACTGCCATGAAGAGTTTTTGAAAGTTTGAGGTTCTACATAAGAAAGTAGAAGATCTGGATAAGTCTGTCTCAAGTTGCAGAAAACATTTTTGAATTGCTAACTAATTTGTGAAATTAGAAAGTGGGGCAAGCACACCCAGTTCTTTGGGAATTGAGGCTTTAATGAGGAACACACAGTATAAAAGCAAATAACACAGACAACTCAACAAAAGTGGGGTGGATGGTAAAAAGGCAGAAGGTATGGAAACAGGATAGGGTAGTAAAGGAAGGCAGTGTGGGGAATGGGAGAGAGAGAGACACAGAGAATCACTCATACCACCAAGTATTAAGAGAAGTCTAGATGTCTGAAATTTATCCTTGCCAGAGGACCAAAAGGTGCTAACAACAAAGTCTGATTTTTTCCTGACTTAATTTCTCCTGATTTAGTATAAGCTATTAGGATGTGATTTTTAGTTAATATATGATACACTTTCCAAATTATATTCCTTTGATCTTTAGGAGAGTCTATACATGACTTCTGAGTTCTACTTTGCATTCTTACTTCTTGTTATTGTTATTTTTACTTTATTGTTACTTTATTATACTGTCTATATATAAAGTTACTATACTGACTAGAAGGGGAACGGTGTTTAGGGGAAAGAGAAAAAGATAAAATTTTAACACAATTATTATCAAAATTAGCTATAAAATGAGTTTGTAGAAATTAAATCACTTTTTTTTCATTAAGTCTTATTTAAAAGTTGGAAATGTCTTCCCACAGGGGGAAAAAAAACTACCCCAAGGTTTCACTCAGTTAACCTATAAACATTCATTTAGTACCTACTACATACTAGTTACTATGGAGAGAATATAAAGACAAAAATTAAACAATAACACTTCAAAGAACTTAATTTCCATTGAAAGAGACAATATATACAAATCTAAATATATATCCAAAAATGATATAAGCTAGTTTGCAGGGGGAAGCATTAATACCTAGGGAAACAGGAAAGAGATGATCAAAATCATCCATAATTATCAGGTTCTACTTGTTTTTCTTTTTCTATTCAGAAAAAAAAAGAAAAGAAAAGAAAAGCTTTTGTAACAAATCAAAGAGAAGAAATTTAATTCTCAGAGTTCTAGAATTTCAGTAGTACTTCTTCCATTATTCCAGAGAATTATACCTTAGTGTAACAGTGTAGCCACATTACACTATAAGGAATAATGTTCATGGGTTGCTGTGGCCAATTGCTTGGTGATGAATCTCTCTAAATTTAGTTGAGTCCACTATTACATCTATACTTAGTCTTGCCAACTTGATAGAAGCTGCCAGAGTTCACAGTCTACTGGAAGTAGCCTTGAGGATCCAGGAGCATTTCCACGCCACAAGGAGAAATTGGAGAAGCACTTTAGTAGAGAATTTAAGGAATTAGTCAAGGAAAAATTTGTTTTTCAACTGAAGAACAATGCACTCAAACTCAGTTACAAAACAGAAATATATATGGAACTGGAAATATGTATGTCACATTATATTTCTCTGGTGTTAGATTAAGAGGGGAAGATCTGAATTAAAGTCCTGCCTCTGACACATATTATTTGTGTAGCCATGGACAAATCACTTATTTCTCAGAAAATAAGTTGCTAAGCAGATTCTGATCCCACTTATCCGAAGTTTCCTTGCTAGGAGTTCTTTCTCCCAATGTTGTGGGAGAGAGAACAAAGGAGGAAGAGAAAGAGGAGAGTTTTAGTAGAAGCTGCATACAAGAATACCTCATTTATTTTTTTTTGCTTTTTTCCTGAGGCAATTGGGGTTAAGTGACTTGCCCAGGGTCACACAGCTAGGGTATGTTAAGTGTCTGAGACCAGATTTGAACTCAGGTCCTCCTGACTTCAGGGCTGGTGCTCTATCCACTGCACCACCTAGCTGCCCCAAATATCTCATTTATTAACATGAATTATCTTAAGATCATTTACCTGGCCAAATGGGGAGAACCAGGAAAAAAGAAAACAAAAGATCTCATCATCCAAAATAAAGATCATAAAGTCAAAATGGATGAGGTTCTGAGTCACTAAGTACAGTTGGCAGAGAGAGACAGAAGTCTTGATGAAATTGCTCCCTAAGAAAGGAAGGGAGGGGCACTGATGGAGATCAATTTAGTCCCTTGGTCCCACCCTCGGTGGAGGTTGAGAGTAGCTCTACCTTGCTATATCCAGTCAGAAATCTGAGTTATATCAAATCCCTGAAATTAAATTTCCCCTCTAAATCTGTCCATGGCTCATACCATCTTTGCTGAACCCTTTTCGAGTCAGTCAACTATGGCACTCTGCCTCACAATATCTTTCTTCTCACCCTTCACTCATGACATATGGTGTCTCACCTCTCATCCTCCACAATACCTCTATTTTTTTCTCCTTCTTATGCCTGAATAACTCTTTTAAGATGTTAAACTCCTCTATGTATTTAACCTGTCAGCTAAGAGCATACTCCAACCTCATGGGATGTTCTCTTTCTCCTGGTTAATTGTGAGTTCCACTAGGGAACTTGTGTTTTTCCATCAATAATTGCTAAAAATCTCTTTCCTTGCTAACTATATGCTCTCCCAACCCCATTTCATATTCAACCCCATACCACTCCTAGTGTCTATTGTATATCTTCATTTTGTCTATAACTTCTCCTAAATAAATCTACCTTTTGCCAAAGAGAATGGCCATTGTGAATTCTTCACAAAACCAAAATCCAATATTTGGTGCCTACAATCTCATCATTTGGTGCTAAACTTCAAATATATCATTTGGAACTAGCGATTATTCTCCTAAATCACACCAAATACTTTATTTATCAATACCTATTAACTCTTACTCTAGACACAGTTCTCACATATTTTGTGAGTTTGTATCTGATATTGACCACCACCAGCAGATGAGAAGGGAAAAAAATTGAAAAGATCAGAAATGATACTGTTAAGATATAGGTAAGTTGCTGATAATATGAAGACACAGCCCAGCAGTCAAGGGAGAGACAGGAAAACTACAAAATGCCAAAACAGGAAATTAAAAAAAAAAAAAGAAAAAAAGAAAGAAAGAAAAGAAAGAAAGAAATTTCTTTGCGACCTTTTATGGTAGATAAAAGGTACTCTGAAGCAATTGCTGTATTGTAGGACAACAGGAAGAATAATGAAGAAAATGGCATGGTCTGTTTATTATAGTCATTCATAGTTTAGAGATGGAATAGGTCATCAAGTATAATCCTCTTAGGATACAGATGTGGAAACTGAGGACCCAAGAAGTATTTGCTCAAATTAACACAAGTTGCAAATATAGGTGTCAGAATATGAATATAAATTATCTTATTCCAAATCCAGCAATATTTCCAATATTCCATACTGCTACTTAAAGTACAAAGCATATTAGAAAAGTTTCTGTCCAAAATTGTTATAATAATGAGGGTTTTAATTCTTTGAAAAGGATATACTTCTCCATTCTTTTAAAAAACAAATAAGACAAATACATTTAAAAAAAAAAGTTTGTGGTAGGACATTTACTTGCAATAAGGACAAGGTGCTTGGTATAGTTTTAAGGTATACTTTTCCAAGGCCTACATTTAAAGCATGTATATTTTTATTTTTTAAATAATTGAATTAGGGGCAGCTAGTTAGATCATCAGCCCTGAACTCAGAAGGATCTAAATTCAAATCTGGCCTCAGACACTTAACTTGTCCTAGCTGTGTGACCCTGGGTAAGTCACTTAACCCCAATTGCCTTAGGGAAAAAAAAGAATTGAATTGAATTGAATTGAATTGACTGCTTTAGAAGATCATTTTAATGATTAGGCTACAAACAAATTTTCAAGGATGTCTTTAACATGAATATCCTTTCCAATCTGTGTGGATCACAACCTCTTCACTACCCAACAATCTAGGCGAATAGCTATAGTTGAAAATAAACCTCAGTCAGTTAGGAGCAGATGAGAAACAATGGCTATGAAAGGTTAGAGGCTTGATATAAGGAAAACTCCTAAGAGTTATAAATATCTGAGTCCAAAGTGCTCCCTTGAGTCTCCCTTATCAGAGATTTTCAAATGAAGGCAGGATATCCCAGCATATTGTCCACTACGTTGTAGAGGGATTCTAGTTCAGATAAGGATTAAATTGCTGCTGAATCTATGCTATGTTCTATGAAACTTCCTTCCAATTCTGAGCTTCTAGGAAGATAAGGGGGATCCTGAAGGCAATCAGATATATTGTCTGGGAAAACAATTTACCGTAGGCAGTTAGTAAACTACAAACAAAGATTTAGGTTGAGAATGTCTCCTAATGTTCTCAAAGAAATATACTGCTTTGGGAAAAGTCTCGCACTTCACCAAATCAATGGCTGAAATATTACTCATGCTCCACAAAAAGGCAGAGGAATGTGTGTTTATTTTGCAGCATTTACCTACTTTTTATTGATGGAAGGATGGGACTAAATGATTCATTAAAACAGGGCTGCTTTACCTAGAGAAGACCAAAAAAAAAAAAATAGTACATAACACTAGAAAATATAAAATGGATAAAAATAAACAAAATGAATGAATGAAAAAGGTTATAAAAACAAGATTTGTATATCCACAAGCCACAATCTTCCTTCTTTCTCACCAATAACTATCTTAAATAAAGTTAGCACCCTGACAGTCTGGATGTACTTATGAGAAGACTTAGAGCAATTGGCCATCAATGTCATTTCAGTCATTGTACAAATGTATGAGCTCTTTACTTCAAACTGATTGGAAGGGTTTTCCAATTTCAGTAACCAGTTAGTCTGCTCATTCAGGCATCTTTCCTCCATATGAGAATTCTTCCTTATTACAAGGTCACTTTCACCTTTCATATCTGCCTTCTGTTTGGATCTGAAATATCCAGGTGTTTCTAATATTAAAAGACACAGACATATCTTACCCTGTCTGGAGATTATATTCAGGTGTTTCTCCCCCCAGGGTCCTTTACATTTATTTCATAATAAGCTACTTGTTTGATGATCCATTTTCCTTTTTAATTAGGATGCCCTCTGCATTTCCTTCCTGCTCCTGCAGATATATACACCAAAAAAATTAATCAAGAAATATCTTTGTGAGATACGAAACAATTAAAATGCAATTTTTGACTGGGTGTTAGTGAATCAAATGAATCCAGAATTAGTTGTTCAGTATTAGCATTATCAAAGCTAAATTTTCACTATAAATGTAAAACATATCTGATAAGCTTTGTTACATAAATTAAACATCATTTTTATTTTTTAAATGTATCTCTAAGTCTACTGTGCTGGGTATGTAGTAACAACTTAAGAGAGTGTCTATTAACAACCAGTGATTATGATAAGTGCTGCCTTGGAAAGAAGCAAATCCTGAGAAGTAATTGGATTTGCTAAATCCTGCTTTGCCTTGGCTTGGGTTCTGGCACCTGCAACCAAAAAAAAAAAAATGAAAGAAAGAAAGAAATGGAAAAAAAAAGGACAGCTGTTCTGGACACCCACCAAGTAAATACTATTAAGCTCATTAACACAAACCTTTTGGCTATGATCAAGTGTAGGATCAGTTTAATCCATTATGTGTCTTCTGTCTTGGGACATTGCCTTGCCCTGTGACTCAGAGAGGTTGGGAGGAGGGACTTGGCAAGCCAACAAAATCTTTTTCATCTCTAACAGCTGTTATTTATGGGCCTGTAGAATAAATGGCATAATAATAACAATAATGAGAATAATACCTTAGATAGAAAAAAACACCCTAGCCATAAAGAGCTCAAAGATTTTGCTGACATTTATTTAATCTAATTAATCCCCACCACATGCTTGGGCCCAGAGATTAGAAATGGAGAGAATTGTGCTCAGTTTACAAATGAGAGTACTAAGGCCAAAAAGTGACTTGCTCAATAGCACTAAGTAAGCTATCAGTGAAGAAAATGTCATGATCAAGTTCATCATCTCCTAATACAATAATTAAAGGAGCAATTATTGTCATATTTTCAGATTCTTTTTATATCAGGAAATGTGTGTGCATATGTCTGTCCTAAAATTTGTTGAATAGTTTCTTAATAGCTCTAAGATATTATTACTTAATATTGCATTAGGTTACTGAATAAACACTGGGCAACTAATGTCAACACTATTATCTTGAATAATGGGAAATGGAAATGTTTCAGGTCTTTAAATAATTCAAGTGGTTTCTTTAAATCACAAGTTTTAATGTGTATAATGGCATAAAGTTTGAAATGAGGATGTACACAACAGAAGTCAATCCTCGGATTGGGGGAAAAAATCATAGTTGAAAGTTAGGAGTTATAAAAATCATTTAGTCCAATCATCTTATTTTGAAGTTGAAGAAAAATGGAGGTTCCACAAGGAGTGACTCTTAAAGTCATGAAAGTGGAAAGTGACAAAACCAAGATGCAAACTCAGGTCCTCTGACTTGAAATACAATGTTCTTTGCACCCCACCATGCATTTTTCCCTTAGGCATTCCTACAAGAAAAATATATGATTACAAATAAATTCTAAGAGGACCAGAGTTTGAGTTCGAATTTTAAGGATTTATAATTATATCACCTTGGATGATTCATTTGACCATTCTGATGTCACCCCCTGCAAAAAAAGAAAAAGAAATAAAAAGAGGAACTGAACTAGATGATGTCTCATTCTGCGACTTATTCTAAAACCTATAAGGCCTTCAGAAACTTAAGCAAAAAATGCTCCATTTTCTAAGAAAACAGTTCCAGACCGACATTATTAATGTCTCAGCCCAGAAAAGTAGAGTAGATGGAAGTCTTGCAGTCAGTAAGATCTGGGGTCAAGTCCCACTTCTGATAACACAAAATGATTGTGTGATTTGAGGCAAGTTACTAAATTTTTCAGTGCAGGAAGCCAACTCTTTCATTCTGAGTAGTAAAACTTCACTGGTAGAGTTAATTTGCCTTCCAAGAGTTCACTATACAAAAGAAGTCTTAGACCAGTGAAAAGGAGAGTAATCTCCCTATGGGGATACATTTGGCATATGCAATAGTGTGCTGATAAATGTTTAATCACCAGCTCATCCATCCCCCCACCCCCTCAAAAAAAAAAAAACAGATATAGCCACGGCACACTTTTAAATTTACCTATATTTATTAAGATATGCTCCATTTGCTCCATCACGTTCTTAAGTTAAAACAAAATAATTAATCAAACCCCAATTTGAAGTATTTGCCAATTTGAGTAGTATAAATCTTGATACTGAAATTATAACAATTGGGTCAAATGGCGCCTGAGCATATGACATCTGAACCCTAAAATTGTCACTAAGATTTCTATACTCTCAGAAGGGTCCCTTCACTCTCAGAGGACTGTTGCCTCAAGTTAAGGTTGAGCTTTATGGCCTGAAGAGTGTGAGGGACTCCATTTTATGAGTAAACACTTTTTTTCTCTTCCAGGATTGATGCAATGGCCAATTACAGATAGTGAAGTATTTTATACCACACTCAGGCCCAAAATAGAAGAAATAAGAAAGATCTGACCAGTTGCAAAATAAAAAAAAAATCTTTCTTTTGCTTTCTTATAGAGATATATGCACTTTGTGTGTATGCATATATATGTGTGAACCACACACATAATATTATATATTACATACACATAGATAATATATATTTATATTATTATATGTGTACACATATCTAATTATTTGTATACAAATACATATATGTGTGTATAGGCAGACAGATCAGCTAGGTGATATAGTGGATAGAACAATAGACTGGGAATCAGGAAGATTCATCTTCATGAGTTCAAATTTGGCCTCAGACACTTATTAGCTATGTGACCTTGGTCAAGTCACTTAATGCTATCTACTTCAGTTTTTCATCTGTAAAAATGAGCTGGAAAAGGAAATGGAAAACTACTTCAATATCTTTGACAAAAAAAATCATGGAGAGTCGGACACAAGTGAAATGCAGTTTAACCAACAAAATGCATACTATATGTGTATGTGAATCTGATATTTTCTCTTCTCTATTTCCACATCTTCTAAACAGAACAATTTTTTAAAAAGGAAGTTTGAAGGGCTTTTAAAGTTGTTTGAACTACTCCTGAATGGGAGCATTTTCTCCTGGTAGGTAAGCTTTATTAATATGGCAGGTTAGGTCCTAGATTTTCTGAGACAATTTCAGTTAAAAAAAAGTCCTTCCATGGAAGGAAAATAGGAAAAATATATTTCATGAGAAAGAGCTTCCTAATTTGGGATTTAGGACATATGTTCCCCATTCATATGGCTCACACTCCTTTTTGCCATATATGTCTTCCTTCCAGAGAAGGCTATGAAGAAGCAAAATCAAGAGAAAGCCACATGGATAAAGAGAATAAACCAACAACAAAGTGCCAGCAGTGGATCTGTTTTGTTCAAAGATCATTTTTAGCTGCTTCTGGTCAATGGAGCAAACAGCAAAGGTTTGACTCCCCTGTGCCTGTTAAGCTCTCTAATGACCTGTGCTGATCTCATTCTCATCATCTTGTGCATTCTTCACTCTGAGCTCAGTCAGGGTGGGATAACTTCCATAGTTCACTGGTTTTCCACCTTTTCTGCACTGACTGACCCCCATGGCCTGGAAAGCTTTTCTCATTTAGTTCTGCTTCTTGGAAGCTCTGGCTTCTGTCAGTTCTAGATTCAAATCTGATGCTCTACCTGAGCCATTCCTATAGGTAATCATGCAAAGTTTTCCCCCTGAGATTGCCTATTTGGTCTGTACAAACCTGGTTTGTACCTAGTTATTTACATGCTGTCTTGCCTATTACAATGTGAGCTCAAGGGCAGGGACTGTTTCTTCACATCCTCAGCATTTAGCACAATGTTCAACATATAGTAGGTACCTAACAAATGTTTAATGATTGATATTCTGTGTGAATTTCCTATTTTATATAGTGATAAATATGTGTGTATATATCTATATACACATAGATATATACACACACATATATATGTGCCTAAGCACAATGTTCAACATATAGAAGGTACCCGATTGTACTCTGTGTGTATTTTTTAAAAATTTGTCCATGTATCTATTTCATACTATTTATAAATATGAATATATATATATATAAATGCTTATTTACAAGTTGTCTTCCCGGATAAAATATTAACTCCTTGAGAGCAGAAACCATCTTTTTACCCTTTTTTGGTATCCTCAGAACTTAGCACAAAGTCCAGCACATAATAGGCATTTAATAATGTTTGCTATTTGATTGGCATTTGTAAATAACAAAGAAACATTATGTAGGACAAAGTTTTTTGAAAAATTATTAATTTTAGTGCCTTTCACTGGAAAGAGTAAAAATAAATATTTCCCTGTGTTTTAAGCCTGTCGCCTACAAAGGATCCCAGGAGGTGGCCAGGGTAGTTTCTTGAAAACCTAAGCTAAAATAAATTAGTCTTCTGGGATTCACTCCAAATTTAAATTCCAGAGAGCTTTGCTCAATTTCATGGTTAAACTTTCTGTCTCCATTTTTTATAAATTGGGGATGTAGGAGATTAAAAATATTTTATATCTGATATCCTTTTCAAGCTCCTCCCAAAAGAAATTTGCCTTTCTTTCTGATAGCCAGGAGGATACTAGGATACATCCTCCTAAGTAAGAAGGGGGGAAAGAATCTTAGTTACTTAGACTGCATCCCTTGCCAAGCATCTCATGATATCAACAATGGATCTCTGGAGAAGACAACAGATTGGTTCGCTGCAGACAAAACCTTGTTTCAAGGATTGGAGCTGACAGAGATATGTTCATGGAACATTTCTTCCAAAAGAATCTACCTTTCTAAAATAGCCCTTGAAAAACCAAATGCCAAAGGCCCTTCAATTGGGAGAGTGGACGAACAAATTTTGGAATATGAATGTACAACTTGCCACCACAAAAAAAAAAAATTATGTAAGAGCAGCCAGGAAAGACTGGGTATAATCTGATAGAGAATGAGGTTAATAGAACCAGGAGAACAATCTAACAGTATCAAAAACATTGTAGACAAAAAAAATTTGAAAGAGTTAAAACTGATCAATGCAGTGACCACCCATAATTCCAAAAGATCTATGATGACATTGGTCCTGACAGAGAGGCAGTAGACACAGGATATAGAATGATATACATATATACATATACATTGTATATATACTTATGTACATATACAGATATAAATACATATATACATTGGACATGGCCAACTAGGATGTTTTAACTATGCATACATGTGACAAGGGTTTTGGTCTTTTTGGTTTGTTTTTCAGTGAGGAAGGAAAGAAACTAGATTCTTTAAAATTATAAATAATTAAATTTAAGTTAAAAAAAGCAAAAGGCAGAAATTAAATGAGTGACAATAAAGTTTCCCCTTTTAAAAACTCTAGGAAAATAATGCTAAAGGTTTATAGCAAGAGTAATTTCAAATGTAAATTTGCAAACATTTTGCATTTTCTTCCTGCAGGCTTAGTTTTCATCAGGTGTCTTTTTTTTTAAGCTTTTAATTGTTATGGCCTCTTTGAGGTAAAAAATAAAAACACTTTAAATGTGAGTTTTAATTAGGAACATAAAACATCTGCATTCATTTACATGATATTATAACTGCTAATATGTAAATATGTTGTCAGCCACTGTTAACACAAATGCAAAAGGTCAACAAAATCTTGTCCTCAATCACTCATCTGCTTTTGATCAATATTCTGCTCACTAATATTCACATAACATTTAGATCCTCTTTAACACAACCCAGAAGTCTGATCACAAGATGACATGATTGTTGAGTCCCTTATGAATAATACCACAAGATGTAGTATACATAACTCTCTCTACACAAGAGGTTCTCCAGGCACCAGGGGAAACTTTTCAGGCTGAAAGGTCATTATTTTTTCATTGCAGATCAAGATGCATATCTGATAATAGAAATATTACAAAATGACAATAAATGGGGACAATCAATTGAGGGAGGAGTGGAAATAGTGGATAACATTTTTAAAGTTGCTTTTATATATCCTACACTCTCTTATCTGGAATTTTTTTTCAATTTCTATAGTCATTGGCTAACTTTGGTTGAATATAAGCTCCCTGATGATGTGAATTATTTATTACTTTGGTCTTTATACCCGAAAGCAAGTATAATACCCGGCACAGAAAAGGCATTTAATAAATAGGACTTTATTACCTTGGAGAAACCTTATTTCTTTACATATAAGTTTTTTCCTTATCCCTACTCTTATTTAAAACAGGATTGGCTGGCTTTAGGGTCCTCTAGGAATAAAATTTTGATTTAATTTCTCTATCTTGTTAATGTAGCTTTTACTTTTAGATATATAAAGCTACTATTATTCAAATAAGTGTTAGATTAAAATCACAATAATAAATAATAATAAAATTCTAATAATCAATAATCAGCTACAGTTGAGTAGAAAAAGCCCTGTGCTATTCAACCAATCAATCTTAGTTTTCTCATCTTTAAAATGGGAGTAATGATTCCTTCTCAACCTACCTACTGCCCTGAGTCTTGTGGCAAAAGTATTTGTTAATTACAAGATTATTTTGGAGCAACAGAATTGCCAGCATAATCCTGGTCTGTACCCAGAGTTTGAGTCTACAATCACTCTCTGTGGTCAGAACAACCATATTGGCAGCTCACCCCAATTCCATAGTTTCTGTTCTGTTCATTTGCCTTCGTTGGAATTTATAATCTAGGAATAGAAAAATAACTCACTTTGAATTTTTCTTAAATTTCTCAATCACTATTCACTCTAGTAATCTTCTTGAATCTTTGCTGATCTTTATGAAGGGACTTGGGCTATGATTTTTCCTCCTATTTTACTGTCTTTGTTGATCCAGTCATCCGGCCATCTCAGCAAGAAGTAATCTTTTCATAACAGGAGTGTTGATCTGTTATAGGGTCAGTAGACCCCAAAAAGGTCAAGAACTTCCATTTTCTTCCAAGTTTTGAGAAAACAAATTCAATCAAGATTATGAGAACATAGTGGTGGTTGTTGTTGGGTTTTTGTTTATTTTTGCTGAGGTCTTATTAAAAGAGGATAGTTTTTAATTAGTGAAAGTCTGGGTCTCTTCTGTTGAAAAAAAGACAAGAAGCTTTTTTAGTTCCTAATAACAATAATTGGAGAATAAGAAAGAACTCAGCAATGTTGATCTATAGCATTTCAGGAAATAGTTATAAGGATTTTATGAATATTATTTTTAAGTCACATATCTGAATATCACCTTACTCAAATCTATGGTTTCTCTGAGCCATTTGCTATCTATTAGACCTCCAACCAGTAGGAATGCTAGAGAAGTTTATCTTTCTAATCCCAGTTTATCTTTCATTCAGGAAACATTGAAAGCATATAAGGCTGGCATATCAAGTTATAGGGAGAAATTTTCTCAACTGTATTCTCTTGGGTAGACAATATCTTTTAACTAGAATATAGTGAAATCCAGATATATCAAGCCAAGAACAAAGCATGCTGTCTATCTATGGAGACTCTTGCAAAAAAGTTGTAAAACAGAAATCATCAACCCCAATTTCATACTTAAGAAAATAGAGGTCTAACTGGTATATTACTGGAGCCAAATAAAATCAATGTAGCTCATGGTTGGAAACTATTCTATATTTGTATATTGTTTATGAGACTGCACAAGTTTTTGGAAATTGCATCATCAGGTCAATAAGTCAATAAGGTCAATATGTTGGAAAGGAAATTCTATATCATGAGAATAAATATGTACAAATGTTTATAATAAGGAAGACCCAAGTTTGAATCTTTTCTCAATTAGCAGCCATGTGTTCTTGGGTAACCCTCCAAACCTCTGTGCTTCCGTTACCTCACCTATAAAATGAGGTAAAATGAATTCTCTGAAAAACTTGTTGTGAGGGCCAAATGAGAAAATATATGTCAAGTTCTTTGATAACTTAAAGTATCATATACATGTGAGTTATCATTATTACTATTGTTACTAATACTATCACCACCACTATTACTAGTACTAGTACTACCACTACTAGAGTGTAACAGATTGTAAATTGACATTTCTTGCAATTAGTACTTGAGGTAGGCACAATAGTTTGAAGTTTTGTCTACTAGTCATCAAGTTTAGTCTAGTTCTTCATTTGAGTGGCTACAAACTGTTCCAAAGCATTATTCTTGCCTTCTCCTCTTCTTGATCTTAACTTCTCTTCTTTGTTTCACCTTCTTTCTCTGCCCCAACCCTTTTTTCAACATTGCCTTCATTTGAACATTAACAAACAGAAAATCCGGGTTGATGGGGATTTTAATTTTAGATATTGCTTCCTATGTCATAAAATAATCATTTTATCTTTAGATTGAAGACCTCTATAAGGTTATCTAGTCCAATCTCCATATCTTAACCATCCAATCTCTATCTGAATATTCATTTCCACAGACAAGAATTTACAATGCAATATATCCAAACCATTTAAAGGAGAATATTTCTATTTGAAATGTCCTTCCTTATATTGAAAACCTTTTGAATTCCATCTCCAGTGCTTACTAATATTGATACGTGAACCAACACTCTTCAGATGAATTCATTTAACAACTAGAAATCTACCTAATTACAAATCCAGACACATTTCTTCATCTTGCACATAAGGAAATCATGGACAAATTCTGTCAAATTTCTTGCTAACATCCAAATAGTCTTATCTCTCTAATGTAATCAACGAGTTGAGAAATCCTAATAAAAGTAGATAAGTTAAAAAAAATTATGTCATTCTAGATCCAGGGTACAATATGTGAAAAGATACATAAGTAAGAGCCAGCATGCTGTGAGAGAGGAATAATAGATCAACCTGACTGTTGCAGAGAAGCCAGTGATCTCTGTACTACTTCCTGCATAATTAGGAAGGACAGAATACAAACTCCTCTGTTTGGAGCATATTTTCAGCATTTGTGTATTCCCTTCAAAGCTAAGGTCTTCTTATCTGAGAGAGTGGGTAACAAAATGTCCAGGTATCAAAATAGCAAGGATTAATTTATGTAATTAATCCATTATTCAGTGTCACATAATTGAAAATAGCTCACAGACACAAGTGAGTTAGAAAGATGGAGAGGTCAGGAGGAAAGACGCTATTCTGACTCAGGAAGGATGCTGCAGTGAAAAACTCTTTGCCTCCAGCAAATTCCTTCATTTTGGAGTTTTAGGATTTGTGTGGCTTTTGCCTATGTGTGGGACTGTATAGATGATATAAGGCATGATATGATATTTCAGGAAGAAACCTTGTTGACTTCCTGTATATATATCATCAAATAAAGGTTAGAATTACATTAAATAAGTTAATTAGGACCCTTATTTTAGAATACAAAGGAAATGCTAGGAGGGAATAGAACAGCTAGAAAGAAAGATAAATCCATGAATGTATACCCTGATATTAAAAGTTCTCTCAACCCTTGTGCGTTTTCTTATTTAATCTTGTGATTAGTATCAAATCATAGAGTTAGTGCTTTCCCTTTTGTTCTGAATTTTCTTTCACAACATGACTAATATGGTAATATGTTTTAAATGATTATACATGCATAACTATATCAGATCAGGTTGCTTGCTGGAAACCACCAAGTTCAATTCTCTCATTTTACAAACAAGAAAACTGAGTCACCTTGCAATTGAACCCATACCTTCCCAAATCCAAGTATCTTATCAACTATACTATGTTTAATAAATGTACTTATTATATGCCGGGCACTATTTTAGATATTGGTGATGAAAAGACAAGAAACTTACAGACTAATAGGGAATCAAATGTACACAAATTAAAATACACTAAATAAGTACAAGGTAATTGCTGTGCACGTGAAAGCAATATCCAACTTGTGAAAGCTTGGAAAATAGGACCAAGTGTTTGGGGGTCAGAAGATATTCATCTGATCACTTACCCAATTTAATAGCAAGATATTGTGAAAAGCTCCTAACAGAACATCTGTATCATGCGATACCTTTTTCCATTTCTAACTTCACCTCTGATTCAATTTATGATTAAGGAAAAAAATCTTTGGGGTTCTATAGGTATGACTTTCTTCCCAACAGCAAATATGGGGTAACAAATTGGTGCCTACTTGTTTCACAAAGATAATGGGACAATGCATGAGATGGGCAACTTGCATGAGAACAGAAAAACAACTGTTAATCAGTTTTCTTGAAAGATTCCCTAAGAGGCCACATAAGAACTGAATGTACACCATGCTAAAGATAAGATTGGAACATCCATCGTGTGATAGGATGGTCAGTCCATTGCTCAGCAGTAACTGAAACATCTGGGTGGGAGATATTTGATTTTACCATTTGGTCTGATTGAATTGAATCTTCTCATTCTACCTGAACCTTTTAAAGGACACAAATAACTCCAGCAATCCACTGAAAAGTTAGAATTAATGTTGAGCTAAGGAAGTCTCAAGTATTGTCTATAAGCCTACAAACAGAATCAGGGGAGAAAAGGCTTCTCATAAACAAGGTCAGTCCAAGACAATTCCAAAGGACAGGATAGAAAATACCAATCATATCCAGATAGAGCCCTATGGAGACTGAATGCTCTGTTTTCCTCTTTTTTTGTTTGCTTTTTTTTTCTCATGGTTTTTCTCTTTTGTTCTGAATTTTCTTTCACAACATGACTAATATGGAAATATGTTTTAAATGATTATACATGCATAACTATATCAAATGAGATTGCTTGCTATCTTGGGGAGAAGAGAGATAAGACAGGGAGGGAGGAAAAAATGTGTAACTCAAAATCTTACAAAAATGAAAGAAGGAAAGAAGGAAGAAAGGAAGGAAACAAGCAAGGAAGGAAGGAAAAAAGGAAGGGAAGGAGGGAGGAATGAAGGGAAAGAGGGAAGGAGGGAGAGAGGAAGGGAGAGAGAAAGGGAGGAAGGAAGGAAGGGAGAGAGGAAGGAAGGGAGAGAAGAAGGAAGGAAGGGAGAGAGGAAGGAAGGAAGGAAGGAAGGAAGGAAGGAAGGAAGGAAGGAAGGAAGGAAGGAAGGAAGGAAGGAAGGAAGGAAGGAGGGAGGAATGAAGGGAAAGAGGGAAGGAGGGAGAGAGGAAGGGAGAGAGAAAGGGAGGAAGGAAGGAAGGGAGAGAGGAAGGAAGGAAGGGAGAGAAGAAGGAAGGAAGG
>JAJPUD010000474.1:372200-384637 GCA_023553655.1 Myrmecobius fasciatus | reverse complement strand
AGGAAGGAAGGAAGAGAGAGAGGAAGGAAGGAAGGAAGGAAGGAAGGAAGGAAGGAAGGAAGGAAGGAAGGAAGGAAGGAAGGAAGGAAGGAAGGAAGGAAGAGAAGGAAGAGAAGGAAAGAAGGAAGAGAAGGAAGGGAGAGAAGGAAGAGAAGGAAGGGAGAGAAGGAAGACAAGGAAGGAAGAGAAGGAAGGGAGGAAGGAAGGAAGAGAAGGAAGGAGGAAGAATCTTACAAGGAAGATAGTGGTCATGAGGAAAGTTAGGAAGACCTGAATAAAAATACTGTTCATATTCTTACTTGCTCCGTGACCCTGGTCAAGTCACCCAACTCCTCTTAACCTGTTTTCTTATCTGTAAAATGAGACAATAGCACCCACTTGCCTCACATGGTTATTGTGAGAATCGAATGAGATAATATATAAAGGCAATCTGCTAACCTTAAAGCATGATAGAAATTTTAGCTGTTATTTTAATTGATGAGTCTGGAATGAACTTAGACCAGGTTGTGAAGGGCTCAGGAGTCAACAACTTGATCCTCTTGTGAATAGTGAATTCACTGCAGTTTATTGAATAAGGAAATGGTGTGGTTAGAGATGCAACATTTTTTCTAAATATATATGGAACTTCAAAGTTTGCAGAACATTTTACAAATATTTCATTTAATGCTCATAACAATTTGGGAGGTAAGTGCTACTTACTTTATTTTATAGGTGAGGAAATTAAGGCAGACAAAGGTAAAATAACTTGCCCAGATTCACACAGTAAGTGTCTGAGGCTGGATTTAGACCAGATCTTCCTGATCCAGGTCCAGCACTCCATCCACTGCACTATCTAATAGCTTTGGAGGTACAAGCCTGAGTTCCCTCATCTTTAAGATGGGGAAACAAACTAGACTATCTGAAAGTTGTCTTCTGATTCTAACATTCTATGATGAAATTTTCAAAAAGAGCTCAAGTTCTTGGGAATATTTGCATTTTAGTGAAGACTCCTAAAGATTTCAAATCCAAAAGGACTAAATCTCAACTGGTGTAATTTAAGATACTCAGATAAAGCTGGTGAGCTTCTACTGAGCAGGAAGCAAGTCCTACCAACAATACTATCCCTTCACTTGACCCTCTGGTAGATAGAATACCATGAATATATTTTTCTTGTCACAATGGCCTCCCAGCACCAGCAGCTGTGCAATTACGCTAACTCCCTTGGAAAGAAAGTGAAAGATTTAAGAAATAGAAGCAGAAACTCCCTCATCTTGGAATATCTCCCCAACACCACTGGGCTGCTTGCTAGAATCTCTCAACAATTCCCAGGTCTCTTTGCAGTAACTGTTGCTTGCTTTGCTCCTGCAGCTCCCTCCAGCATAGTCCTTCCCCATGGTTCAGCAATCTTGGCTACTTTATTACTTTGGTATCTGTCCTATCAGCCCCTGCTAAAACTGACCCATTCCACTGCTTCCTTTGAGCCTTGATTACCATCCAGACTAACCTGTCCATCTGCTAGCTCCTCTTGTCTCCTGTCAGCTGCACACCTCAGGCAGTAGTCAGACAGAAGATGCCTCCCACAGTTGAGGAAAGAAGTTTGCTGGCGACCAGGCTTGGGGAGATTTATCAAAGCCTTTGATCTTTAGTCAGATCTGTGACATGGACAAGGCTGCTCACATGTAACTGGCACTTCCTAACTTGCTGCTTCTATTTTTTCATGCACCCTGCCGCCACATGCTTTAATTCCATCTAACTCAAAATGAAAGGTCAAAATAAAAGTCACTGATCCATTTTCTTTTTATTCACTTTATGGTAAAAGATGCTTTTCCATCCAGTCTTTTGGCTCACTTCAAAGCCTGCTACCTAGTACTTACTCTTGGCTATACTATCAAAGAACTTCTATAGGGAATGTTATAAATCTTTGTGATTCCAGTTTCTTTGCCTCTCCTTCCACTCTCCACAAGACTTCCAAAATCATCCTCCTAAAGCCTTTGTCTAACAATGTCACTCCCCCTGGATCCATATTGCTTTGGGACTCCATCCTGAAATACCTGGATCTCCTTAATAAATTTACCCAAACTCCCTTTCCACTCTTATTCCCCTTCTTTTACTCTAGATTTCAGCCAAACCAGTCTGCTTGTAGTTCCTAAAACCACCTCACTGACTGCCTCCAGCTTAGCATTCCCTCTTCACTTCCATCTCTAAATCAATCCTGAGCTTCATTTATGACTCAGAAAAGGCACTGCCTGTTACAACAAACCTTTCCTAATATCATGATTTGTTAATCCTCTTTTTATCCTCAAACTAGACAAAATTATTATTTTTATTCTGTGCCCAAGGTAAGCTCCTTTGAAGTAGAATTGGTTTTATTTTCCCCCGAAATACATTAATTCATTTAATGAACATTACTAAATGCCAGGGTTGGTACTAGATGCTGGTAAAGACAAAAGTAAACCATTTCTCACTCTTAGGGAGCTTACTGTCTATTGTTTATATTCCCAGCAAGTAATGTCTTTCCTTGTAAACAACTGGTACTTAGTAACTGTTTGTTGTTTGCTCATCCTAAAACTATTCTAAGTGTCATCGTGGACTTGTAAGAGTTAAGAGATGAAAGTAAGAGATGAAAAAGATCACTTATATCACATGAGTATCTGACTTTTATACCAAAGTAATGTTATCATAAACATGCCTTTGCAAAAAAATTTTTAAATAAATCTGCAAGAAGGAGACTTCAAAGGAAGGAAGAAAGCAAGAAAGGAAGCATGGAAGAAGAAAAGTTCTAGTCGTAAAAGTTCTGGACCAAAATAGTTTTGCTACTGTTATATATAGTTTGTAGTTACTAAAAGTCTTGGTCTCCTTGACCAAACTACATAGAATGAAGACAATAATAAGCATTTTTAAAGCATCTCCAATAATCCATGCAAACCACTGTACCAGGAAGTAGGAATACAAATACAAAATTCTGCCTTCAGAGAACTTGTCTTCAAAGGACAAGATTTACTCAGGTTAAGTGCTAGATCCTTTGAGGAGGGTGAGATCACAAAGGATAATGTTTAAAATAGTCTATTCCATCAAGTTGACAATTTTTTATGAATTTTATTCATACTATTCCAAGGCAATCCCAATAAACTTTGCATAGAAAATGTCATCTGCATCCAGAAAAAGAACTATGGAGCTTGAATGTAAATCAAAGCATGCTATGTTCATTTATTTTTTCTGCTGTTTTTTTTCCTCTCCCATTTTTTTTTGTTTTGTTCTGATCTTCCTCTCCCGATACGATTCATAAATAAATATGTATTTTAACTAAATAAATAAATGAAATTCCCTACTGTGTTCAGAATTCCATACCAAGCTAACTTAGATACAGTGATCCTCTTGAGATATTTAAAATTTTAGTACTGGAGATATGATTTGCATGAATCAATTATTGTAATGCTCTGAAGAAACTGAGACAGTACTACAAATTAGAGATAATTAATATTTTATTGATAGTAATGGAGAGATAAGACTAGGCGACTGAATAGGGCTATTGTCTCAAAGTATTCGGTCCATAAAGAGTTTGGACTGGCAGCCATATTAGCCAACTGTCTGGATCTCAAGGTATCCAGCAGCCTAATGAGGGGCTCCAAGAATTCTTATAGGGCTCCTGCACTCAGGGAAACAAAGGCAGACCAAAGGGCAGAGCACTGTGGGGACTGGAGTTCCAGAAAAGGACTATAAATTCAGTTCTGACAGGTCGGGAATATGGAGGAAGGATCATAAATTCTGATAAGTTTGGGAAGAAGCTAGGAGCCACTGAGTCTGGGGCCATAAAGATAAGGGGAATGTCCACATATTTGAGACAGGCCATCTGGAGGTTTTATGACTCTTTGGAATACCAATGGCCATTACTCTGCAGCCCGATCATCTCAGTCCTAATGATCAGGAAGAAGAGTTTCCACCAGGCAGAACAATTGGGAAACTAAGACAAAGCAATTGAGGGAAACTGAGACAGAACAATTGGAGGAAACTCAGACATGGGAACTGTGACACAATACTATAATACAAAATAAAACACAAAAAGTGAATTCAGGAGTTGCCACCAAAAACTTATGAGAGTTCATAGAAGTACAAGATCATTTCTGTCTGGAAAGATGGGGCAGACTCAAAGTGAAGGTTTCTGAGCCTTCAAGGAAAAAGAAAGATATCAGACATAGGAAATTGCATGAAGTCATGGAGGTTTTTAAATTCAAAATATGTTCCAGAGATGAGAGGAGGGGATTTAAGTTGAAGGAATAAAGACTTTGTCTAGAGAAAAAACTAAAGCAGTAAGGAAGAAATGATAGCTTCCTTCAGCTGAAGGATTGTGTTGTTACAGAGGGATTAAATTTGTTCTATTTGTCCCAGGAGGGCAGAACTGAAAGCAAAAGGTAGAGATGTAAAGATACAGATTTAGATCTAATGAAATGATCAACTTTCTGAGAATTAAAGTTAACCAAAAATCAAATATACTCTCTCAAGAGATAAAAGAGGAGGTTCTCAAGCAAAGGCTGGAAGACAACTTCTAAAACATGTTACCAAGGGAATCTTTTTAAGTTATAACTTACACTAGATGGCTACTGAGGCTCCTTCCAGCTCTAAATTTGTGATCCAATGATGCCAAAATAATCTGGCCATTTAGGTCTCTTCCAATTCTGAAATTCTGTGATCCTGATAAGTCCTCCAGTTTGGCTGTATATAGAGTACATGAATAGGGGACTGCATGAGATGAATCTGGAGAGGTTGATTGGAGTGAGACAATGGAGGGACATGAAAGCCAAACAGCTCTTTCCAAGAATATTTCTCCTTGAAGGCATTAGGTGAATTGAAATGGATGAAAGGAATTTTGAAACCGTCTACATGGACTAGAGGTGAGAGAAGGAAACATTAATGCCAGATAAAAAGGAAAATCTAACAGTTCAGAGCTTTGAATACTGTGTGCCAGGGAACCATGGACAGATAACATATTAACCCTACCTAAAAAAAAGTTACTAAAAGGCTAGCATTGACTGCATTCAACATACTGTTCATGAGATTTTTACACCTCTGTATAGCTTAATAAAAGCTATACATTGTCTTACCCAAAAGTTACAATTTCCCATGGTTGGATTTAAAGTTTGCACCTTTTTTTGGCCTGAATTGGGTTTTGATGAGTCTGCTTGGCCTCTTGGAAATTCTTTCTTATTGCTCAATTTATTGTGGAGTGTGTTCTACAATGGAGCTGCCACTGAAATGTATTTGAGAAGGTAATTTAAAGATATTATTTCTGCCATTTGTTCAGGAATGTACTGAGAAAAGACCAGGCCTCATATGGATTTCTCCTGTATTGAGAATTACTCTGTCTTTAAAAAGTTCAAGTGATGTTGCTGGATAATGGGCCATTTTTGTGATCTGCTCTCAGTCTCCTGGAAAGATATTGGAAATAAATAAAATCTAATTAGAAGGAAAAGACTGAGCAATACTTATGCTCAGCATTCCAGTATAGTAATGAGGCTGCTTTTTAATTATTTTAAAGTGTCAGAACGATTTGTCTTCATTTCATTTGGATAACTTAACCATTAATTAGTGTTCAGTGACCACTTTCCACTTCTCTAAATTCTAATCATAAATATATAGCTGCTGCTCCATAATGAAACAATTTCTCCTGAAATATCTGGGCTAACGTGAAATATACAAAGAAAAAAATAGTCATTTTCATATGTTTAAATGAATCTTGATGTTTTAAAAGCCATACCCTCTACTCAAGCAGTGAAAATGATGAGACAGAAACTAGTGTAGAAAGAGGATAAGTAGTAGTTTCCTTTGATGCTACCTCATAAAATTATAGGCTATTAGTGGTTGAAAAGACCGTAGAGATTAACTAATCCAACCCCATTCCTTTTATAGACAGAGACCATCTGGTCCAAACCATACCTGAACAAGAATCCCTTCTGCAGCATATAAATAAGAAACTATCCAATACTCGTTGGAAGATTCCAGTGAGGGACAATCTTTCTCTCCCAAGATAGTCCATTCCATTTTTTAAAAATGTAATTCTAAATGTTAGGAAGTTTTTCCAATGATAGAACCCAAACTAGAAAGGAATCATGGATTTAGTGCTGGAAAGGAACTTAGAAGTTATCAAGTTCAAGCCTCTCATTTTATAGAAAAAAAAAAAAAAACTAAGGCCCAGAAAAATAAGTAGAACAACTGACTGAGGTCATCCTGTTAAGTTGTAGAATTAGTATTTGGAACCAATTCATCTGAGTGCAAATCCAACACTTTCACCTAAAGCACCTATCCAAGAATAATCCATTAGCCTTGATATCTCAAGAGCTAAACATATAAGGCATTTATTAATCACCTATGTACCAAACATTAAGAATAAAAAGATAAGGGCAGCTAAGTAGCCCAGTGGATAGAGCACCAGCCCTGAAGTCAGGAGGACCTGAGTTCAAATCTGGCCTCAGACACTTAACACTTCTAGCTGTGTATCCCTGGGCAAGTCACTTAACCCCAATTGCCTCAGCAAAAATAAATAAATAAATAAAAAGATAAAAATAATATGGTCCCTAACTTTAAGATAAATGCATTCTATTGACATGAGACAATATAGATAAGAATATGCAAGGTAAATACACAGTCATTTATGGGAGGAAGATATTGCTTGAACTGAACTATGAAAGAAATAAGACTTTAAAAGGCAGAAGTGAGGAAAGAATCTCCTCCAGGCATAGTGGATAGACTATGTAAAGGCATAGCAATAAGAGAGAGATTATAATACATGAAAAAGACCAAGAAGCCAGTTTGTACCATGGAATGCATGAAAAGGCTAATATATTATAAGACTGGAAAGATTATTTGGAACCAGTTTGTGAAGGACTATAATTCCAAATAGAGAAAGTTATTGTTGTTCCTGCTGCTGCTGTTGCTGTTATTGTTATTTTTAATTATAGGTAAAAGGAAGCCATGAGGCTGTGGCAAGTTGGGGAAGGAAGAAGATTGACATGGTCAGACCTGAGATTTAGGTAAATCACTTTGGAAGATGTGCAAAGGACTGATTAGATTGAAGAGAAATATGAGAAAGGGAAACCAATGAGGAAGCTATTAAAATTGTACAGAGAAAGGATGTTGAGATCACAACTAAAGCAGTGTATGAGAATAAAAAGGATGCATACACAAGAGATGTCCTAAAGAAAAATTAATCAGGTAAGTTGTTCAAAACCCTTCCTAACCTACCCCTTTTCTACCTTTCTTATTTTCTTACACTTTATGCTCCCTCCCTCACCTTTCATTTGCTCTGTAATCCAGTGACACTTTCCTCCTTACTGTATCCCAAGAAATGTCATTCCATGTGTCAGCTTCAGGAATTTTCATTGGCTACCCCACCAGTGGATGCTCTCCATCCTCATTTCTGACTCCAGTCCTCTCTGATTTCCTTCAAGTACCATGTAAAATATCACTTTCTACAGGAAGTCTTTCCTATATCACTTAATTCTAGTGCCTTCCTTCTTTTTTACTATCTGCAATTTATTTGGTGTATATAGCTTATTTATGATACAAGGACACTCTTAAGGTTTTTCTTAAGAACTTTAGTACTTAATAACATAGCATGGGAGACACTGGTCAGGATCATCTAGCCTGGAGTGCCCTCATCAAAGAAGGTGACATGCTCTATGAGCAAAACTGGCTTGAAGTAGCTTAGAAGAAACCCAAGATGCACAAAGTTAGAAAATCTTCTTCAAACATTCATATGGACTGTTCACGTATATAGTAACTGTATACTATAGTAATGTCATTTTGGTCTTCCAAGAACATCAACTATTCACAAAGTTACTATTTGTATATTATCTGCATCATTAGACCGTGAGCTCCTTGACAGGGATTGCCTTTTGCCTTTCTTTGATATGTTTTTGGAACTTGTCTTCCATCTTTCTCTTCATGTTTGCAGTATCTAGTTAGATTTCAACTGACATGGAGTTCCTCTTATGGATTCAAACAAAGGGAACTGGGAACAGCACCCTAATTAATATGAAGTGGATTAGAAAAACTTTTGAAAATTGCATGAATTCAGGAATAATAAGAAAAATTCATCTTTCCAAGAGATTTTTCTTTTTTTTTTTTCTTTTGCTGAGGCAAATGGGGTTAAGTGATTTGCCCAGGGTCACACAGCTAGGGAATGTTAAGTGTCTGAGACCAGATTTGAACCCAGGTCCTCCTGACTTCAGGGCTGGTGCTCTAACCACTGCGCCACCTAGCTGCCCCTCCAAGAGATTTTTCAAAGATACTAAAATAAAGTGGGAAGGAGGAATAAAAAATATAAATATAAAAGGGCATGTGTCACATATGTTTAAAGACTTGGGAGGAAAAAATAAGTGAAAGCAGGAATGACTTGATGCTCTCCATGGAGTTGAGGAAAATAAAAACACTTTTTTAAGTCAAGAGAAAAGAAATACCAATAAGAAATCAAGAATTAACAATTGTCCAAACAGCTGAAAGAAGGTTTAAACTAACTAATGAAAATAGTCAAGAAAAGATACTTTGTACCAAATCAACCAAAAGGTTAGGAAAAGATCTAAGACATGAATCATTAAGCAAATGAAAAATATTAGCATTTAACATATAGTTTATAAAGACATTTGAACTATGTTACTATATAATATAAGATTCTTCTCACATGTAAACAAATATCCATGAACTATTATAGGAGAAATAAACTGAATTAAGACAGACCTTTACAGCTGGAAGAGAACATGCAGATCATTCTAGTCAGATTCTTCAATTTTACTGATGCAAAATCTGCAGCCCAGAAGACCAAAGTGATTATGTAAGATGACAAAATGAGAGATAGGTGGGCCACAAGAGTTTTGTTTTGAAAAGCTTTACCTTTGCAAAAAAAAAAAAAAAGAAAAGAAAAGCTTTACCAATGGCAAACTTTAGCTTCATGGAAAACTTCCACAATATTCTTAAGAGAGAAATGGGCTCTCATAATAACTAACTTAAATCAGCAATAGTCAATTTTTTCTATGAAGAATTTGTAAAAAAAAAAAAAAGATAGCATTTATGA
The DNA here is from genome assembly GCA_023553655.1 of Myrmecobius fasciatus. NCBI lineage: Eukaryota > Metazoa > Chordata > Mammalia > Dasyuromorphia > Myrmecobiidae > Myrmecobius > Myrmecobius fasciatus. Next base: position 375,594 of record JAJPUD010000474.1, on the reverse strand, counting down.
CATAGAAAAGAAGATAACAGAAAGCATAGATAAAACATTTAAGAATTTACCATATTCCAGGAAAATTCCCCTTGGGGGAATAGAACCAATCAAAAGCAGTCAGGTAGAGGGAAAAGTGGAAAAATAAATATGTTATGGCTATGGTAAAGATTTCAAATATGGCACAGCAGAAAAGAAATGTAGTCAAAATATCAAAATCTAATTACTCTTAAGATGGCTCCTCTAAAATAGAGGTATCCAATGGAAAATGGAAAATCATTGCCTATAAATCCAAACTAAAGTGGTACAATGGATTTGGAGTAAGAGCACCTAGGAGTCTTTCCCTCTCTGATCTTCAGTTACAAATACCTGTTAGAAACTTCCATTCTGATGTCTCATCACCATCTTAAATTCAATGTATCCAAAGTGGAACTAACCCGTCATCTTTTGTCCAAACCTTTGCTTCCCCAAATATTCCAATTTTCTGTTGCTGGTATTATCATCTAAGTGGAGGACAACTCTGATTCTCCAGTCAGCCAAATGCATAATCTTTTGAGTCATACTTAACTCTTCCTTCTTCAGCTCCCATACTGTTATTTTCCAAACCTTATATAGATTCTACATCCCTATATCTCTACCATATGTTCCTTAGCACCACAGTATGGAGGGGATTTATGAGGCCAGATAGTGGGCCCAATCTTCTCATTTTACAAATTAAGAAATGCATTCAGGAAAGACCAGTGGTTTGCCTCCCTTTTTTCAAAAATAATAAAAATTAGGTGATGTCCTCAATCATGTTCTTTCCATTGTACCACATTATTTCCATTCTTGCAACCACTTCCCTGATCAAATCTACCCTCACTTCTTGCCTAGATGATACAATACAAAATCTTCCTAGATGATCTGACATTAATATCTTTATGCTTTAATTTATCATTCAAAAAGTTGCCAAAATATTCCACTTAAGGTTCAGGTCTGATCATAAAATAGTCGATAAAAAACCTTCAGTGGCTCACTATTGCCTAGAATAAAGTATAAAAATACTTTAGCCTGGAATGAAAGACCCTCCCTAATCTGACCCTAATCCACCTTTCCAATCTTATTTACATGATTTTTCCCCTTCATAAACTCTTATGTTCCAGGCATTAGCTACTTACCAAATAATAGTCCATCTCTTGTGTCCATGAATTTTCATAAGCTGTCCCACAAACCTGGAATTTCTCTCTTCAGTTCTGCCTTTCAATATTAATTTCCCTCAAGGTTCAGCTATTGTGGTAGCTTTGAAACCAAACTCTTGTGGAATAAAAGCAGTTACATATCTATTTACATTCTGCCATTTGTTATTATTGTTGTTCAGTCATTTCAATTGTGTGCAACTCTTTGTGATGCTATTTTGTCATTGTTTTTTGACAGGATGGCAAAGGTACTGGAGTACTTTGCTATTTCCTTTTCCAGCTCATTTTGCAGATGAGTTACTGGGGCAAACAGGGTGAAGTAATTTGTCCAGAAATCACAGAACTAACCAGTAAACATCAGAGGCTGGATTTGAACTCATGAAAATAAATCTTCCGAGTTTCAAAAGCCACATTCTATCCTAGCAGCCCTATATTCTATGATAATAGAAAGTAAATTTCTTTAAGTCATGGATTATTTGATTGTTTTTTTGTATTTATAGGACTGAGAACAAGTACCTTGGATTTAATAAATATCTAACAAGTTTCTTGAATTAACATTGCACTCCCTTCAAAATAAGTAACAAATAAGAATGTAAATGTATATATGTATATATATGGACATATGTGCATGTCCTTATATGTGTACATCCATATAAATACTTACATATACATAGTGAAACACAAATATCTCTTTATTCTTTACTAAGTTAGAACATGGATTTCCTGGTATATAAAATCCTTTGGAAAGAAAAGAAGGCTAAGCTAACATTATCAAAGCCAAGTACTATTTTTTTGTTGTTAATTAGATACTCACAAATACATATACATGAATATATTTTGGAGCATACATCTGTGATCATCCCTTTTAATGCTAAATGGGAGTGATAATGATGTAAGGTACTAATAGTCTCTTATGATATTGCCCCTAAAACATGCTGTTTAGTTTCTAGCACCTCATTACCAGAAATTTACAGATTTCTATAAAAAGCAGCTCTGAGGTCTACAGGGATTCATTCACAAATGAAGGTCAAAAGGATCTTACCAAAGCCAAACAATAAGACCTCATTAAATTAGCATCAGTTTATTTGAGATCTGGGTTGTATGGGACAGCAAGTATGGATTCTGGCAAGAGGAGAGTACTCATTAGGTTAACATTAAGTAATATTTAGTGTTGGTTCCATATAGTAAGTACAGGCAATACAGACAGAATAAACAGGATGAACCACCTAGGTGCCTCAAAGTGTGGTTGGTGCCTTGGTGAGATTATTACCATTCAAAGCCTACTCAATTTTGTAAGTTCTGAAATTCAAATTTATTAATTCACTTTAAATGAATTGAGATTTAGGAAGTGGCCAATCTAACTAATTTAGCCTAATTTACACTAGGTAGGTAGTAATCAGAATATCTCCATTCATTATCCAGAGCACTCCCTTGCTAGTTTCCAGATACTTGGAAGATTAAATTAATAATACAAAATTTATTTGACAAATTAAATCGGAAAAAAATAAAGATGGTAGGAAGAATAGGAGTCTGAGTTCTAGCTCCTGATCTACCACTAGCAATGTGACCTTAGTCAAATCATGTCTTTCTTCAGTCTCAATGTTCTCATCTATAAAGGAAAATGGTTGAACTAGGTGACATTCAAAGTGCTTCCTAATTATAAAGTTCTGTTATTTTGGAATCACAGAATCATTGAATTGTCAGATGGAATATTTCAATTAGGCTATAATGCAGAATCCTAAAGAATTAAACTTGCTCCCTTATAAAATATGTCTTCTTGGTGACCAAAATACTCGTGCTCAGGATATATTGTACCCCTTTTCCTTAACATGGCTAAACAATAATAATTTATTTTTTCCTTTTTTAAAAGACTAACCATCCATATATCTTCATTTATCTTTAATGTCACAATACTCAAGATCATATCTCATTTCATAATAATTCACCTGACATAATTCATTCATCATTATCTCGAGCCATCATTCTGGGTTTTTTTTACACGTTAAAAAAAAATAAGCCAACTTAGTTACCTCAGTTTCTTTATTCCCCCTAAATTTCCAACCCTTTGTAGTCTGATTTTCTCCAAGGTTACCAATCATCTCAAATAAATGTTAGTCCTCATACTATTTGATCTTTCTATAGCTTTTAACACTGTTGACCACCTCTTCTTTTTTGATATTCTCATATTCATATTCTCTCTCTCTCTCTCTCTCTCTCTCTCTCTCTCTCTCTCTCTCTCT
>JAJPUD010000474.1:331894-372190 GCA_023553655.1 Myrmecobius fasciatus | reverse complement strand
TCTCTCTCTCTCTCTCTCTCTCTCTCTCTCTCTCTCTCTCTCTCTCTCTCTCTCTCTCTAGCTTCAGTGACACTCTTCATATTTCTTCTACCTGTCTAACCAGCCCCAATCTTTCTCCTGAGTCTGAATCTCCCATAACTAACTGCCTTTTGTCAGATTTACCTGAAATTTCCATTGGCATCTCAAATTCAACTAGAACTAAATTATCATCCCTTCCCCAAATTCTTTTCCTTATCCAAACTTCCCTATTTCTATTGAATGTACTTACTATACTCCTAGTCACAAAGATTTGTAACCACAAAAGTATCATTTATTCTATTTTTCTCCATCTCAACATTTAATCGTTTCAAGTCTCGTGAATTCCATATCTACTACATCTTTAAAAACCTGTCCTCTTGTCTTTCTAGGTATAGAATTTGGCCTAATTCAGGCTCACATTATGTTTCAGAATCATCTAATTTTAGAATTAGACAGGATTGTAGTAATTATCTAGTACAGTCTATTCCTAAAAATCCTTTCTACAACACACATCAAAAGTGTCCCTCTAGCCTCACCAGTGATGGGAAAACTAATATTTTCAGAGATTTACCTTGTCCCTTAAATTTAGCTCTTATTGTCAAAAGTTTCCCCTTTTATCAAGCCTAAGTTTGCTTTTTTTTTTACAACTTCTACTCTTTGGTCTTGTTCTCCTCTCTGGCACCAAACAGAACATGTATTATTCCTTTCTCACATGGCAGACTTTCAAGCCCTTCTAAGTCTTCTGTTCTCTAGAGTAAAAATCCCAGTTCCTTCAACTGATTCTCATAATATGTGGACCCAAGATCCTGTGCCATCATGGTTGCTATTGTCTGAACATCCAGCTTACCCATGACTTTCCTAAACTGTGATATTTAGATTTGAATGGAATGCTCCAGATATGGGGTAACAATGTTAGAATGAAACAGAAACATTTCCTCCCTAATCCTGGAAGGAATGCTTCAATGGAATTCAAGATCAATATTGTCACATTAGTGATACTTGTCACTTTACAATTCATTAATACAATTAATGAATTACAATTCATTTTCCCCCAGACATATATCAATCTCTGTACCAGAAGATTTTTTAAGCTCAAAGTAGACTTTACATTTATGCCTATTAAATTTTATTTTATTAGATTCAGATAAATGTTCTAGTCTTTAAAGATCTCTCTGGATGCTATCATCCAGCATGCTAGTAATTCTTCCCAATTTTGTGTCATCTGCATATTTGAAAAGAACACTCACCATGGATTTATCCAAGTCGGTAATAAAGGGCTAAAAAGAAAGGGACCAACTACAATCACAGCATGTCTCCACTGGAAACCTCCTGTGAAGAGGACACTAAGCTTCCAACAAATATACTTTGAATTTCACCAAACAAGCTGTTCTGAATTCATCTAATTGAACTACAGTGTATAATCAAGCTCACAAGCCACATCTTTTAGACAAAAAGACTATGATTTCATCTAGATTTCATTTTTATTAATCCTTTTAATGACTCGGGGGGGTTATTTATAAGATAATAAGTATTTTTATTCATCTGTCATTTCCACTGCTCCCATTATGTAGTTTGGGAAAAAAAGATTTTAAGTGCTCAATAATAGCAACATATGGCAGTCATGTCTGAAAACATGTTTCTTTTTGCATTTTACATTTGTCATCTCTGTCAGGAAGTCAGTGGTATGTTTCATTTTCATTCTTCTGCACTTGTGGCTTCTCATTGCATTGATCCAAATTCTAAAGTCTGTCAATGTTGTTTTTATTTATTACCTTATCACTGTACAAACTATCTCCTACTTTTATTAACTTCATTCTGCTCACAGAGGTTCATACAGGTCTAACAAATTTCCTCTGAAAATTTTCCATTTGGTCACATCTTATAACACAATGATATTCCATTACTTTTATGTACAACAATTTGTTTAGTCATTCTCAAAGAAGAGGATACCTCTTTAGTTTCTAATTTGGGGCTACCAAGAAAAGAGCTACTATCTGTAGATCTTTTTCTTCTTTCTTTGGTCTCTTTGGAGTATAATCCTAATAATGATATAGCTAGGCAGTAGAATATGCACAGTTTGATAACTTTCTGACCGTTTACCTTGGCTTTGATAAATTATTGATAATAAATAAATTTATAATAAATAAAAATTGATAATTATGTCTACTATTTGCATTTAACATTTCCAAACAAGTTTAATATCTATGTTAAAATAAAAGAAATTTCTTTTTGATGAAGCTTTGTTAAAACTTTAATGATGACTTCCTTTTTCTATGTATTCCCTACCATTTCTTTAATAATGAATTCTTTTAGCTTATACTTTGTCAACTTCCTCTCATCCTACTCTCTTTTATATAATTCTGTGGTACTTATCTTATCCATGATTTTCCCCCAATTGCTGATAGTCACAAAACTCAGTACTTTTAGAACCTGAGGATGTCATTTATGTGGATCACAGGAATTGCCTTCACAAGGGCAGATCTAGGTACTTCTTCTAGGTCCTTTTCTATCTCCTTACTTGCCTTTTGAATCAATTCCCTGTAGATTCCCTGTTTCCATTTTTGTTCTTTCCATTATAAAGGCCATTCTCCTTAGTAAAGAACTTGGGAAAGAATAAGCAACTCTGTCTTTTCTTGTTTATCAGCTATTATCATGCCATCCACTCCAAGTAAATGTGAAATTTCTCTAGTTCCTTGATCTTCTCTTCCAAGAGGGAGACCAGATTGTTCTTTCACCTGGACCTCTTCTCTTTGATTCCTCTTTTCTCTTTCCCTAGGTTTTTGTGCCACTGCTTTCTTCTGGTTCTTTTGCTTACCTGTCTAACCACTCCTATTCTCTATTGTTGAATCTTCATCTAAGTCACATCCACTAAATGAATGTCCATTGTGTTTTTTTCTTATGTCCCTTTCTCTTCTCCTTCTATACTATTTCGCTTTGTAAACCCATACTTCTCACGGATTAAGTTATAATCTCTATGCAGATTAATCTCAGACCTACTTGACCTTTTTTAACCTTTTCCAGTGTATCCCATAAACATCTTCATCTTAGATTTATAATGCCCAAAAGATAACTTATTATCATTCTCTCCACTCCATCCCTCTCTCTTCTTAACTTGTCTATACTATGGAAGATACCATCATCATCTTCTTTCACCTCCTATACCAAATCTATTGCCATGATTTGTCATTCCTGCCTTCATAATATCTCTATTATATATCCCCTTCTTTCTTCTCATACTGTCACCACCCTAGACTATATCCTCATCATCTCCCTTTTAGACTATTGCAATAGTCTTCTCCCCACTTGAGTCCATTTACCACCTATTTGTCAAGTTAATCTTCCTAAAGCACAAGTCAAACTCTGTGTCATGTCTTCCCCATTTAATCAACTCTACAAACCTTTTATTACTTCCAGACTCAAATATAAGTTTTTCAGGTATGTCCTCCAAAACCTGGTCTTTTCCTACATTTCCAGTATTATTGCATCTTACTATCCCACATGTATTCTTTAATTCAGTGACACTGGCCCCATTAGTGTCCTCATGAGTACTCCATTTCCTCACCCTGCACTGATTGTTTCTTTTTTACTAATTGTTGCTTAAACCTGAAACTCTCTCCCTCTTTTTTCTGTCTCCTGGCTTCCCCAAATTCCTTCAAATTTCAACTAAAGACTGCTCTTCTTTAAAAAGGTTTTCCAGTCTTCATTGTCTTCCCACTGAGTTTATTCCCAATTTTCCTTTTTTATGTTTTGTTTATACATAATGGTTTCCTTATTTGTCCCCCCATTAGACTGTGAACTCCTCAAGAGTAGAAACTATTTATTTCTTTTCTTTCTTTGTATCTCTAGAACTTAATGCAGTGTCTAGTGCATAGTATGTGATTTATAAATGATGGTTTACTTGACTGACTTCACCATGATAACTTCCTAATTGTTTTCCCTTCCTCCAATCTCTCAATTTTCCAATTCATCCTCTAGAGTTGCCATAATACTCATCCTAAAACATTGGTCATAGGACTCCAAACACACACACACACACACACACACACACACACACACACACACCACCTTCAGGCTACCTTCTTGGATAAAATTGTTGTTGTTCAGTTGTGTCATATTTATAGTGAACCCATTTGGAGTTTTCTTGAAAAGGAAAACGGCGAGATTTGTCATTTCTTTTTCTAGTTCATTTTACAGAGAAGCAACTGAGGCAAACAGGGTTAAGTGACTTGCTCAAGGTCCTATAGTTACTATGTGTCTGAAGGCAAATTTAAACTCAGGAAGATAAGTCTTCTCCACTCCAAAACTAGTACTCTATCCACTTTGCCATCTAGTTGGCCCTAGGATAAAATATAAACTCCTTAATCAAGCATTTAATACCTTCTATCTGTTTCTTATTTGTCTTGCTAGCTTTATGACATCCTTTAGACCTCAGTGACAAACGGAACTAATCTATACTTTACTTCAGTCATTGCCCAAACTTAACACTCCACTCTTGCTTCCATGAATTTATACGAGTCACCCCCATTCCTAAATATATCATCTCATTTCTGACTTTCAGGATACTTTTCTTTGCTGAAGTCTCAGCTCAAGTGTCCTGCAAAGACTTCTCTGTCTCTAGTTTCATCCCTATCCCTTAGTTCTATCTACCATAATCATTTTGTGTGCATAATTGCTCTTTGTGTATATTAAATCTCTTTAATAGAATGTAGGATACTTAAGGTTTGGGGTTCTCTTTTTTGTGTTTATATGCTTAATATTCTTATCCATACTTCCTTATACATGATTAGAATTTAATAAATGCTGAATTTAATTTAAAATTACATTTTTAAAGGTTTGCTTCCTTATGACATGTGATGAAGCATCTTAATGACATAAGATATCTCCAGAATAGGAGATGTGTACAAGTCCACTCTACAAAGATTTCTTAAATGCCTATAATGTGCAAGGCACTTTCTTAAGTACTGGGACAAATCAAGATATGACAAGATTTGATACAGACTTCCATAATCAAGTATTTCATAATCCAATATTAAGAGAGGGGAAGACATAAATAAATGTAAGAGGAAAGTATAATTTAAAAGGAGAGGCAATATAAGATCCAATCTTATCTCAGAAACTCATTATCTGTGTAACATTGGGTAAATCACCTAACTTTTCTGGGTCTCAGTTTTCTCATTTGCAAAATGAGAGATTGAACTTATTGATGTAAGATCTCTTCTATCTCTAAATCTGTGATCTTAGGTAAGTAATATGAGAAATATGGAGAATTTTATCCAGAAGGGCATGCAGAGTCAAGGAAGGAAGGAAAAGAATCCTGAATTGGGTTTTGAAGGAAAGGAGAGATTTCAAAAATAGAAATGGGAACTGGAGGAATGGAATCAGTCATGGTAGACAAACGGCAGACAATGAACAAAGGTATAAGACAGGAAACCAAAAAGTTGAACTAGATAAAAATTAGTTGCAGAGAGTGGTCCAATTTACAGAACAGAGTACATGGAGAACATAATATGTAAAAACTTGCAAAAAAAATAGATTTGCATCATATTGTTAAGGGTTCTTCTTACATAGCTGTCAGATGCTTATATTTAATAGGTAATGGGGAGCCACAGATATTTTAGATGATTTAATATATTAGATAATAAGTTATTGAAAGTAGTAAGATGAGTATTGCCTCCTAGTCAATCATGATATTTTGCCAGCTATGTATTTAACATTGACATTTAATGGTTCCTTAGGAAATGTCTTTTCTGATGACTTAATAGCATAAATGCCAAATTACAATCTATTCTGCATCTTTAAGGTCTCATGATATATGTAACTAATAATGGATATTTCATTTCTAGAGCAATCTCTATTTGAAAAGCTTTCACAAGACATGAATGAACTTGAAGACTGTATGTTATTTCTTACCTCCATGACTAGTTGCTTCCATATAATTGGGGCACTTCACCATTTGACACCATCCAGCTGTCACCAATTCTACCTTACAAAGAAAGCAAGAACGGGGCTCACAACAGAGTTTGGGGAAAATAAATGGACAGTTCTGCTCCTGATATTGATATATGCTCAATCCCTCATAGTTAAATTCTGAGAAGTGCACTAGCCAAGTGATATTACCTCTACTATGTTGTCTTGTTCAATCAAGTCTACTACTGATTTTCTTGGCAGGGCCAACAGGAATACACCTGGATAGTCAGTTTCCCACTTCTTTCCATAGTTCCTTTAACCAACTGCAAATCATTCTCATTCTCAGCTCATCCAGGACTAATCTTATCCCAACTCATGGAAGGTAAAAGGTAAAAGAGAAATTCTCTGTCTTTCTACCCTTCCACAGTCATCATACTGTCTATAAATGTATCCATTCTAATTTTAAAGCTCTAGTCAGTGGCTTTCCTGTCAAAAGTCAGTCGTTTGACCACAGGGGATAGTCTGTCTCCTCTGTTGGAGACATTTGCATCCAGCTCTGACTTAGGGTCCAAAAAAGGCCCTTCTCTGGATTTTTCTTTTGTGCTATAGGTCTGCTGATTTCTGGTCTCACAAAAAAAGTTACCTGGAAACATGAAGATTCTAACCTTCATATATTTCAGATAAGTCTCCATCCCTAAAACCACTGTGATTCCCAGTAAATTTTATAGTCTGATCTCTTCTCTTTTTCACCATCTAGATGATACACATTCTGCTCCTATCAATCACTCATTAATCTCAAGGTTCAATAAATTTTGCCAATTAACTCCCCCACTTTGAGCCATAAATCTTTCCAGAACTGAAGGATTACTCAGATTATCATATGGTTCAGATACTGGCCTAAGACTATGGAGAATAAATCAAATTATCTCCATGAACTAGAAGAGAAAAACCTGTAGTCAGTTCAATTCAATACACTTTCATTTAGACCTACTAAGTTCTAGGTATTTTGGCTAATCTTCACAATACTACAGAGAAATGACAAAATGCTTTTTCTGTGCCTCATTCATCCATCAACCAACATTTATTAAGTACTTTATGCTAGGTAAGGCCTAAATGTTGGGGGAGGGGGCAAAGAAATGCAAAAAATAACTCCTTGCCTTCAAGGAACTTACATTGTGGGGGAGAGAACATGTAAATAAATATTAGGCTATCAGAGGCTATGATGATGACTACTCAAGCTCTGGCAAGTTCTTCCAAATTGTAAACGCTTCTGAGAATCCACTCATGTAAATTTGGCAATATTTATCATCAGAAGATACTCAATCATTTTTACCAGAGCAAATGCTGAATTTGCTGAATTTGAAGCTAAAAGCAAGGGTTCAAATCCCTATTTTACCACTTACTAAGACATGTGACCTGAACCTCTCTAACCTCAGTTTCCTCAGTTGTAAAACGCAAAATACTAAATCAGATATCCTCTAGGATCCATTTGATGGCTTAATCATATAATCCTGTGATCTATTAAGGTACAGAAGAACTGTGATTTATATCAGCAGAAGGCATACATACAAGTGAAATCACAAAATCTTGAAATGTAAGGACTAACAATAGAGCATTTCAAACCACATTATTTTGTTGGAGGGGAGGGAGTTATAAATAGCACCTTCTTTCCAGATTTATGAGTATTGTATAGCTGCAATGATCTGGTATAGCCCAAGTTTGGTTCAAAATAGTCTAACCAGTGAATATCTCATATAAATAAAGTTATTTCAATATCTCAATATTATCTCATAAAATGAGAACAACCAAAGAAACTGTGGAATAATTTTCTTTAATATACATGTGATTTTTAAGATCATATAGATTAATTATCCACTTGACTAATGATTTTTGTTTTGTGGGAGAATTAATTAAACTTGGACTGTGCATCGACGAAAGGTAGCATGTTCCTTGAAATGAGTATTTGGATTTTAAAGTAAAAATTTCATTATGTCTTGGGTCTCCCATTTTTCTTCTTTCATCTAGGAAATAGATGAAATAGAAGTCAATAAGAAAATACAATTTATGAGCCCCTTTTTAAAAAAACAATTTTTCAGGAATGCACTTAATGCTTAAAGTGGTATTTCAGATATTTGGTGAAATGGAAAGAATGATAGTCTTTCAATCATTAAGATTTAGGTACACATTCTTCTCACACTTACTAGGTCTGACATTATGAGTAAATCATTAAACTGCTCTGAATACCAGTTTGCTCATCTCTAAAATGGGAATAATAATAGCAATTGTACCTATTTCACAGGAATGTTAGAAAAATAAGACAGCTTGTTCAAAACCTTTCCTGCCCTGCCCCTTTATCTTTCTCATCTTCTTCCACTTTATGCATCTACCCTGTCTCCTATTTACTTTTGATCCAATGACACTAGACTCCTTGCTCTTCTTCAAACAAGATATTCCATCTTCCAACTTTGGACATTTTCACTGGCTGGTCCCATGAATTACTCTCCCTCCTTATTTCCATCCCCACCTTCTCTGGCTTCCTTCTGAAAATCCACTTCCTGGAGAAAGCCTTTCCTGATGCCCTTTAATTCCACTGCCTTTCCTTTGTAATCTCCATTTTCTTCTATATGTTGCTTGTTTGCACATAATTGTTTGTATTTTGTCTTCCCCTTTAGACTGTGAGCTCCTTGAGATCAGGGATATCTTTTGCCTATCTATCACCAATGTCTGGCCTATAATAGGCTCTTAATAAATGTTTCTGATTGACTGATGGATTCTGCAAAGCCTTATGCAAGCCTTAAAGCTATTATAATTAAGAAAAATAAAGGAAAGATAACAGAAAAAAAAGAGAAACTAACTCCTTAAATGAGGAAAACAATAAAACTACTCATTTTTAGTGGCCCATCCCTTTATTTGCCTTTTATATTCTCTTCCTGATTTCTTTTGTTTCCCATCTTTGTGTCCCTAATAAAGAGCATCTGCCTTCTAAATGAGTACTTCATATACACCCCACCTTCCTCATCACTTACTGGATTGTTTCCGAGGTAATGAGAGGTTTAAGAGGTAAAATTAAAGCACTCACAAGAGTTCTCCTTTGGCCCAATCCCCATGTTTAGTGATTGAGCTTTTTCTTTTGCATTTTTATAGCAATGCCTCTCTAGTTTATTTGTGAGTTAGTCCCCTCTCCAAAAGGAATCTCATTGTACCACCCACCAAGCAAGCACTTGCTAATCACCTCTAATTGCTGACAATTGAGATCAACAGACTGTTCATTGAGTACAGCAATGGGCACTTAACTCATTGGCACTAAGGTTTCCTGCATGCCCATTTCTGTTAATGGATCACTGGTCCTGGAACTCTCAACTCGCAGCATCAATCACTTAAACCAGATTCACAGTGCTTCATTGTTTGCTTTCCTCTCCACCTCAGTGGAAAGTGATGCTTAAAATCGGGCCTGAAGGATGGCATTCTATGCAGAGCCCAAGGCTCCATTCCTACCACTGAGCTGTGGCAAAATAGCCATTAACAAGAAGGGAGAAGAAAGTCATAGGGGATAATGAAGGATGTGATTCCCTTCTATATCCCCTCCAAGCTGTTTGTCAGCCTGACACAACCAGAAAAGTCAAAGGAGGACTCCCAATCTTGCTGAACTAAAGTTGCCTGCTTTAGTGCCTGCTGAAAAATCCATTCTAGTACCAAATGACTGGAAATGAAAGGATAATAATTGCAGAGGAAAGAGAGTCAAGAGAGACAGCATAGAAAGAATGAGAAAACACTGTCTTCAGATATCAATGGTGCTGGGGTGTTCAGAAAAGACAGATAGTCTTGTGTAATATCCCTTAACATATGTACTAATAAGCCAGCTTCCATTTTTTCTCATTCACAACACAAATATTTAAATATTATATATGGAGATTTCTCCTGGGGTCCATGTACAATAAAGTTATATAATCCAGTTTCCTTATAAAAAAAAAAAAGAAAAAAATCCCTTTTTCTTCCCTACTGATTCATTTTCACCCACAACCCCCTTGTCCCATAATGACTTTATTTCTAAGTGTTCTATTATCACAGCTTTCTCTACTATGGTTCTGTGAATAACTATGGTCATTCCAATGACTATGGGAATGACCTGTACTGTCATTATCATAGAAAACTCCCACAACTAATTTAAGTTGGCATTTTTTCCTAGAGCTACTTAGGACACTGAGAGTTGTGACCTGCTCAGGGTCATGAAGTCAGCATATGTTGGGTAGAAATTTTGAACCTTCACTTGAAGGTCAGTTCTCTATCCACTACTCAATATTGCCTCTGAATAATTACAATTAAAATATATAATGATAGAAATTAATAGAATAATAATAGAAATAATAGAATTGCAAGAGATGCAATCATTTGTACATAGTATATAACCAAAATAAAAATTACTAATCCAACATATTAGGGAAATAGAAGTAACAATACATTTTTTTAAATTCTATTTAACCAAGATTTGTGTTGTTCTAAATGACCTTACGTCTTCCTGATTTCTTCTTAATTGAATGATTATCCATCTGTACGACCTCTAACACTGCCTTGAACATAGTGGGCACTTGATATGTGTTCAGTGATTAATATTTTCCTGAGAGAAAGAATTGATGGAGCAAAATGGAAATATAGCTAGGCAATGTGTACCCCAAATAGCCAGACAAATCAGTAACAAGCTTTCTGGCAGCCCTATTTAAGCCTGTCATCATCTATTAAGCTTGCAGGCAGATACTAGTTACTATACTGACAATCTGTTTGTGGACAAGGTAATCAGAGTAGTTTCTAGTGTTTAGGACTGATAAGTGCCAAAAAATCAAACAATTTTAACTGTTCTGTACTGTCTTCAAAGTATGAAGTATGAATTATTTCCAATATTGTGATTGTTTTCCAATCTATCCCTTTAAAATATCTTTTTCCCTCTTCTTACTCATATTTCCACTATCAATAATCCAGACAAGTAAAGCAGAGGGCCAGAACTGCAGTAGAAGTGACATGGGAAAGACAAACTGGAAGCACAACATGAAGTGAATGGGCCTTTGGATTGGACAAAGAGCAGCTAGGGGATGCCGTGGATAGAGCACCAGACTTGGAGTTGTGCCACAGTTCCCGTCTCAGTTTCCCTCAATTGTTTTGTCTCAGTTTCCCAATTATTCTGCCTTGGTAGCAAACACCCCCCCCTTCTGGACATTAGGACTGAGATAATTGGGGTTGCAGAGTTATGGTCACTGGCATTCCAAAGAGTCATAAAACTTCCAGATGGCCTGTCTCAAATACTTGGACATCCCCCTTATCTTTATGGTCCCAGATTCAGTGGCTCCTAGCTCCTTCCCAAACTTATCAGAATTTATAATCCTTCCTCCATACCCCCAGCCTGTCAGAACTGAATTTATAGTCCTTTCCTGGAACTCCAATCCCCACAGTGCTCTGCCCCTCGGTCTGCCTTTGTTTCCCTGAGTACCAGAGCCCTATAAGAATCCTTGGATACCCTCACTAAGCTGCTGGATACCTTGAGATCTAGACAGTTGGCTAATATGGCTGTCAGTCCAAACTCTCCATGGACTGAATACTTTGAGACAATAGCCCTATTCAGTCGACTAGTCTTATCTCTCCATTACTATCAATAAAATACTAATAATCTCTAATACTGCTTCAGTTCCTCCTGAGCATTACAGAATCATCTTCTGAGTTTGCATCAGGCCTCAGACATTTACTATCCCTACCTCAATTTGTCATCTGTAAGATGAGCTGGAGAAGGATTATCTTTGCCAAGAAAACCCCCCTAAATATCACAAAGAGTAAGACAAGACTGAAAATAACTTAAAAAGAGCCAGTTATTTCTATGTAACTGGGGGCAAAACACTATTAGCCTCCATCTTCTCAACTACAATAAAAAAATACCTACCTTATATAGCTGTATGTACAGAACATGGTTTGTACACATTAAAACAGCATATTAATGTATGTTACTATTATTAGCATCATTTTATTATTTAGTATGGCTAGTTCTCAATTTCCTCCTTTATAAAACTTTCCTAAATTGTTAATACCATAAGATAACTTATTTAAAGAGCATTGGGATAGACTACAGATTTTTGAATGAAAATTTTAGATTATTTAAGTGATTAAGAACATAATTCTCATTGGTCTCTTAAGAGATACATGAGATCTAGTTATAAGATTCCTTCCAATTCGGACACAGTTAAAAAGAAAAGAGTTTTACATGTTTGATTAATTTATTTTTTCTTTTTTTAAACCCTATTTGTAACTACATATATTCTGAATCCAGATTCTACTTTTTTTGGGATCCTATGACTTTAGCATCTCCTGCTGGACCAAAAAACTGAATTGAAACACGATTTCAAGGAAGTGTAAGCCAGCCCACTGGACCATCTCTGAACCTGACATGAATCTATCCCTCTTACAAGAAATCCACTTACACTTACACAGTATACCACATATATACGTGTGTGTGTGTGTGTGTGTATCATACACAGCATATATATATATAATACTTTGTGGCAGGCACTGTACTTTACAGTTAACCTAGAAGGTAGGTACTATTGTTATCCCTATTATCCCCCCATATAAGGAAACCAGGGCAAATAGAAATTAATTAATTTGACCAGCATCACACAGTTGTGTGTAATCATATGAAGTCAATTTGAACTCAAGACTATCCTGACTCCAGGCCTGGAGCTTTATGCACTGTGCCACCAAGTTGCCACTGTTATCACCAAGACAACAGCAGCTACTCAGTAGTAGCTGTGTAGCAGCAATAATAAGAAGAGCAATAGCAGCAGCAGCAGTAGTAATAACAACAGGAATAGCAGCAGCAATAATAGCAACAGCAGTAGGAGCAGTCAACAGCAATCAGTAAGAGTCAGCAAAAATAGTTAGCAGCAATCAATAGCAGTCATTGGCAGCCATCAACATAAGTCAGTAGTAATAGTAGCAGCAGCAACAGTAGTAATAGTAATAGCAATAGGAGTAGCTGAGGCAGTAGGAGCAGTCAGCAGCAGTAAGAATCAACAGCAAAAATAGTTAGCAGCAATCAATAGCAGTCATCGGCAGCAGTCAACATCAGTCAGTAGTAATAATAGCAGCAGCAACAATAATAATAGTAATAGCAACAGGAGTAGCAGCAGCAATAATAGTGCAGCAGTAGGTGCAATCAGCAGAAGTCAGCAGCAGGCAGCACGCAGCAGTCAATAACAGTCAGCAGAAGTCAGCAGCAGTAAGAATCAACAGCATCAGCACTAGTCAACAGCAATCAATAAGAATCAGCAAAAGTAGTCAGCAGTGGTCAACATCAGTGAGTAGTAATAATAGCAGCAACAGCAGTAGTAATTGCAGCAATAGCAGCAGTAGTAATAGCAGTAGCAGCAACAGCTACTCTGATGAAATATGACTAGAGTAAAGATGGTTGGAAAGCTCCTATTAGATCTAAGAAGGTACATCATTGCAAATGAGTCAGTAACTTTTACCCTCTGCCCAAACAATGTCATGAAAGAAAGAAACTCTAAAAAAGATTAGTCGATATTTAGATTTTAATTTGAAGGAGGGAGGGAGGGAAAGAAGAAAAGGAGGAAGGGAGAAAGGAAGGGAGGGAGGAAGGAAGGTTAATCAAAACATATCCAAAGATTAAGTAGGAGCTAAGAAGAGAGCTGACCTTAAGGAGTCCCAGCTAAACTTCATATCAAGGTTCCAAAAGAAATGGAAGATGCAGTTGTTGAGTCATCATCAATCATCTAAAAGATTGTAGAGAAATCTGCGAGATGTCACAAGACTAGAGAAGGACAAATGTCTTAATTTTTAAGAAAAGTAGGAAGAGTCTACAAACCTTTGGTCAATGGATTTGTATTTCTGTCAAAATTTTAGAATATATCATTACAGATAGAACTAGTGAACATTTAGAAAAGCAAGCAGTGATTTTAAAAAGTTAGCATGACTTCATTATGAACAGAACTTCTCAAAGATGTAATCTCCTTATGTGATAAGGCAACTAAGTTACCAAATCAAGGAAAGTCTATAGTTACAACTTGCCTAGATTTTAGGAAGACATTTACTAACATCTCTCAAACTATTCATATGAAGGAGATAAACAATAATACAGGCTAGTGAGTTCATAACAAAATTGTAGTCATTAGTTTCATGTCACCTAAGAAGAAGGTTCCCAAGACTGTATCACAGATATCAGAGATTGGTTCCATTTAACATTTTTATCAATGATTTGGATAGAGACATAATGGAAATATTCATGAAACTTCAAATGATGCAAAGCTAAGCATGATAGCAAACACATTAGCTAATAGAATCATCATTCAAAAAGATCATGGAAAGCTTGAATGTGGTTCCAAATCTAAGAAGATAAATTTCAATTAAAATAAATTAAAATTGTAATCTTGCTTTAGAAAAGGAATTTCATAAGTGCAAGATGAAGGAAACAAAATCTGAAAAATATGAACAGTAAGCTCAATGTCAACAACATGAAATGGTATACAAAAGAGATACTATGGATTGAGCGGAGCCAAGATGGCGGAGTGAAAAGGTGACTCTCTACCTCTCCTCCGATCTTCTCTCAAATCAACAATAAAATAAGCCTCTGAACTGATCTTCAAGTCAACGAACTCAGAAATATTTGGACACTTTTCTGAAGAACTTCATATCAGGTTTGTCTAACTCGGACAGAGAGATAAATAGAGGACTCCTGTGTAGGCCGGAAGTAAGGGTGGGACTCAGCTCAGCTCACTGTGGCAGAAATTCCAAACTCCAAACTCCAAATTCCAAACACCTGGAGTTTATCTGAGGCACTCGGGACACTCTGCCCTGATTGGGGGCAGGTGTTCTGGCAGACTTGCCTTGTTTAAGGAGTAATTCGGACTTAGTCCCAGCCCCCACCAGCCCAGCACCTTAAGTTAATTCACCGAAGTGCCCCAGGGCATAGAACTTCAGCTGCCTTTCAGCCTACGTTTTTTTTTCCCTACCTTAAAGAGATATCCACGCTGTCTAAAAAAAAAAATGAAGAAGCAAAAGAGAGCTCTCACCATAGACAGCTTTTATCAAGACAAAGAAGCCATGACCCCAGATCTTGAGGTTCCTTTAGACAAAATACCAGAAGAAGGTATTAAAGACCATCACTGGTCACTTTTTCAAAAGGCCTTTCTGGAAGATTGCATAAAGAACCTCAAAAGAGAGCTGGAGGATAAATGGGAAAATAAACTGAAATCAGTGCAAGAAGGATATGATGCCCTGCAAAAGATATATGAAAAAGACACCAATGTATTGAAAAATAAAATTAATGAACTGGAAAAAGAGTGCAATGAACAAAAAAATTCAATTGGCCAGTTACAAAAGGAGCTTAAAAAGGTAACTGAAGAAAACAATACTTTAAAAATAAGAATTGAACAAATGCAAGTGAATGACTCACTAAGACTTGAAGAATCAAACAAAAACAAAAAAATGAAAAA
This sequence comes from Myrmecobius fasciatus, assembly GCA_023553655.1. Classification (NCBI taxonomy): domain Eukaryota; kingdom Metazoa; phylum Chordata; class Mammalia; order Dasyuromorphia; family Myrmecobiidae; genus Myrmecobius; species Myrmecobius fasciatus. Next base: position 356,777 of record JAJPUD010000474.1, on the reverse strand, counting down.
TTAGAAGAAAATATGAAATATCTCCTAGGAAAAACAACTGACTTGGAAAATAGATCTAGGAGAGACAATCTAAGGATTATTGGACTTCCTGAAAGCCATGATGAAAAAAAGAATCTAAACACTATCTTCCAGGAAATCCTGAAAGAAAACTGCCCTGAGGTTGTAAAATCAAAAGGCAAAATCACCATTGAAAGAATTCACCGATCACCTCCTGAAAGAGACCCCAAAATTAAAACCCCAAGGAATATCGTGGCTAAATTTCAGGACTATAGCACCAAAGAACAGATTCTGCTAGCAGCTAGAAAGAAACAAAAGAGATACTATGATATTTGGGTGCATTAAAAAAGCATAATGTCCTGGACAAGAGAGGTTATAGTCTGACAAACAATAATATCTGACATATTGCTGTCAGTTCTGGGTACCACATTTTAGGAAAGACTTTGAAAAGCTGAGTCTACTGTCTGTGAGTCAATTAGCTAAGAAAAAAAAAGGTTCATCAACAAAAGTCTGGATTTTATCTTCAAATAATATAATTCAATAATCAATAACCCTTAAAATAATGGATTCTTTGGCCATGGTCACCAATGAATGAATGTAAAGTGTCTGCTTAAACAGAGACAATAGGGGAGCACTGGGAGGTGACCCAAAAGTGTTAAGAATCACACAGAGAGAGGCAGCTAGGTGGCGCAGTGGATAGAGCACCAACCCTGAAGTCAGGAGGACCTGAGTTCAAATCTGGTCTCAGACAGTTAACATTCCCTAGCTGTGTGATCCTGGGCAAGTCACTGAACCCCAATTGCCTCAACAAAAAGCAAAAAAAAAAAAATCACGTAGAGAAAAAAATTACTTTTTTTTTTAAATCACATAAGCAGTCTCTTTAAATATTAAATTAACTAGTGTACAATAAATTGATATACTACTAAATGAACTCAACTATATCAAAATTGATGTTTTAACTTAAAAAACAGAAGACAAAAGAATGCTGCCACTGAATAAAAGAATGACTCCTGGGTTTTCCTTGAAGGAGTAAACAAAGGAGTTTACAAAATCAACATAATTATGTGCACAATAGCAACAAGAAAAATCATTGTAAGAGATATTCATTCATCTTTCCTTGCAATTGCAAAAAGAGCACAATTAATATAAATTATTTATTTATTCAAAACACATTTATTTAGTACTTACCACAAAAGGACAAGGACATAAATATAAAAGTAAGATGGCTCTTGCCCTAAAGATATTAAATTCTAATAGGGAAACTCTACATATATATAAGAGTGGTGTCTATGGAAGAGAGGATTTTTGGAGTCTTAGAAATGGGGATTTGTCCCAGAAGACGTCAGATGGTATTCCTATAGAAGAAATAATGGTAAATAATTGAATTTGCCCTCAATCACCAATCAAGATAGCTGAGTCTTGGGTAGGAATCCAAAGCTGAGTGAATTAGCTCCACAAAACATAAAGAATCATTTTTTTCCTTCTTTTCTTGTCATTCTAATCCAGAAATACTGTTCCAAATGTGGAAAATGCAAGATATCCAGGAAGCATAGTCTAGTCTAGTAGTTTGAGGATGTCTTAATATAGTTATCTAGTTGAGTTTGTATTCATTCAATCACCAATTAAGATAGGTCAACTCAGAGCTAAGCTTATGAAATAAAAATATGCTACATAGGATGAAGAGGTGGAGAAATGTTATAGAAAAACATAAGATCATCAAAACCAAATCAATTTGCACCTTGAACTTTAAAGTCAAAAGTAAGCACAAGTGAGAAAGATTATAATTCAGATTTGAGAAAAACAGCTTAAATAAACTACTCAAAAACTCCACATTTATGGATCATGAAATTTTTTTTGAAAAAAGTAACTCAGAAGACACTGAACTTGGCAAACACAGAAAAAACAAAGCAAAACAAAATAACAAAAAAATTGAAATAAATTGATTCCATATTAACAAACTGCCAATGACGGGCGGTTGACAGAGAAAGTATTTCTGAAGTAGTCATCTATGTGTAATCAGATCATTGGGTTTTTAGAACAAAAGTTAAAAACAAATTCAGATTATAAAATATAATAAAGTTGAACAATTGCAATAGTTTCAGTCCATCCTTTTCAAATGAATTGTTAATGCTAGAAAAGTATAATTTTAAAATACTAATATATAGATCTTACTACCATTTGCTGCAAAAGCCCTGCAAGACAGCGAACACAAGGAGTATAAAAGACCTCAGAAACCATTTGAGTCAGAAAATATTTGATCTCATTGACAAACAGAGTGAAATGACAGTCAAAGTCAACACCAGATTAGGATTTGTCATTCATGAATGTAATGAAGAAAGATGGTGGAAGATCATAACTAATATCACTTCTAAAAACAGCAAAAAGGAGTGGAAACAAAAACACCTTTAAAGAAAACTTGGCATTTAGCAAAATGAATCACATCATACTAAAAGAATCTAAAATCAAACTAATGGAACAATAGCTATGAGATAGGAAAATTATTTGTAAATATTTCTATAGTGATCTATTTTTGTAATAATTGACAATATTGACATTTTACACGGCTTTAAAAAGCTCTTTATATATGTAAACTCAATCCAAAAGTTCATTGGCATGAGACTTTCTCCTTGTTGGTGAAGATCAATGCTCTGTGACCATGTGAGGAGCAGGGTAGAGCCAGTGAGACTAGGAGAAAGGAGGGCTCTTTTGTCTTTCAGCTCTCTTCATATATCAAGTTGCTTTGGATGCTTCTGGCTTCCAATTTCAAGAAACAAGATGGACAAAGTCAATTTCCCTTCAAATTACTAAAGGAAAAAACTCAAGAATAAGAAGAGCTTCCAGTCTCCAATATTTCCTTATCCTCCCCACACCCAGCTTATTACACTAAAGACTTTATGGAATTTTCCCCTGGTTGAAATTGAAGTCTCTCTCAATATATCTCCCTCCCAAATGGAGAACTCCCTTCATTCTATATTATCTAGTGTATATTCTCATATGTATACTTTCTCTGATTTATGTTTTGTGTTTGCTTTTGCTTTTGTTTGCTATTTGATTTAGAAAAATGGGTTTCTTTGCTATTCATTATATGTGTTCATTGTAGAACTGGTGTTTGGAGAGAAAGGGGTCAAGCTTTGGATGTTGACCCTGGAATACTCCCCAATAATGAAAAAGTGATCTACATTTAGACAGGGGGCAGTTAGATGGTGCAGTGGATAGAGCATCAGCCCTGGAGTCAGAAGGAATTGAGTTGAAATCCAACATCAGACACATAACACCTACCAGCTCTATGACTCTGGGCAAGTCACTTAACCCCCCACTTCCTCTCTTGCAAAAAAAAAAAAGGAAAAGGAAAAGGAAAAGAAAAATAATTTATTCTGAAGCCAAAAACGGCATCCCCTAGACTAAAAATATTTAAAACAGAAGGCAGATATAATTTCTGGCTCAGTACCCTCTCTCTGAGGAAAGCAGAGGGGCCACAATTTCTAACCCCAATCTATTTCCTTACTAGCAGGAATTATTCTCTCTTGAAAAAAGTGAGGGTAGTAGAGGCAAGAGATGTCATGTCCCTCAAAGCCACAGAAAACTTCCACAAGAAAGGGGAGAAGCAGCCCTTGTCAGACACAGAAGATGACAATACATGGGCCTTCACAACACATGCATTATCTACTTTGAACCTCACAATGATTTTTTGAGGTAGGTACTATAGTCAGTATTATTCCAACTTTAGAGATGAAGGAACTAAGTCTCAAAGAGATTTAAGTGACTTCCCATAGTCCCAATGCTGAAATTTGAAACCTGATCCTCCCAACTCAACACTCAACCCATTATGTCATAGTATCTCAAAAGCACATTATATTTGTACTCCTGTAATCAGATCAAATGATGTGTATACCAAGAAAATCTATACAGAAAGCAAGGGAATCTTGAAAGCATCTAAGAACAAATTCATAAAATATCTCAGGAAAGGAAAAACATCAAGATAATGGTGGTCTCGAGGTAGGGAGAAAATAACATGCAGCATTAATACTGAAAAGCTGACAAAAAAAATATGGATGCACTATACCTAATTTTCCATTGTTATAAAAGCTTTTTTATCATGATCTATATGTATTTTGAGGGTACTCTTGACAAAAAATATGAGGAGACCAACAGGCTTTCACAATTGTCTGCAATGTATGTATAAAGTCACACAAATGGCTGAAAGAGGAAGAGTTGATTATTTTTTGAAAAGCATTTTAATTAATAGAGAATAAGGCAGTGATAAAAGTTCTTCAAAAAGAAATTTCTCTTGCCTATATTAACATTCCATATGTCATTTATAGAATGACATAGGTAATCCTTTTGTTCAATGGCCCTATGATTATTAATAGAGAGTAAATACAATCAACTCTCTCATAGAGTATATATTGCATAAGGTCTAAATAGAAGTATGATTCCCAAAAAAAATGAGATCTACAGTAAAAATATGTTTCTGGATAATATTTTATCAATTGTATTAAATCTCAGGACTTCTCTAATGAATTATGTCATTCTTAATTCAGGCAAGGATAGTTTTTCCCCCAAACAAGGATTTTATTTTTGGGCTCCATGCATGGGTTCATCCTATGAGTAGCCTCGCCCTAAAAAGAAGACACCGTGTTTCTATCTGATTTGCTATGCCGCCACTCTTTAAAATAAAGATTGGGTACAACTCAAAGGATTAACAAGGGTCCCTTCTAGAAAGGTACCTTTTTAAAAATGTCAGCTAACAAACATCTATTTATCTGATATGAGTAAAATATATACAAAATTTATCAGTATACATTAATAATTAAAATTTTAAACTATAACATATAATGCCAATTATATATTTCTAGGAGGTAAAAATAGCTCAGTAGAACTGCTGGAACAATATTTTGCATTTACCTCTGCTCTGTACTGTCCGTGATACTCAGGTCTAGATCTTCTGATCAGCCAGACATGGATTTAGTTATGAGACAGCTTTGTGGCAATGTGTATGGGACCTAGAAAAATTATTTAACTTTTTTGCCTCAGTTTTCCCTTCTGTAAAAAGAGACAATAATAGCACCTAACTCCCGAGGTTATTGTGAGGATCAAATGAGATAATATTTGTAAAATGTTTTGTAAATTTTAATACTTTATATAAATGCCACTTATTATTGCTGTTATCATCTTCATCATTGTTATATTTCAGGATTATCCTGTTGATGCTCATCTTTTCCTTTGAGTAGTGGTAAAAAAAAATTTGTAAACATCTCCCATTCTGCAATGAATAAAGACTCAGTAATGCAAGAATTTTTGAACTTAGGAGGTTAATGCCAAGGCTAAAAACATGAATTTTTCAGTATTATTCTTGGCTTACCTGAGCTAAAGGAAAGAAACACAAAACTAAACAGGTGGAAAGGGATTTAATTTGTCTCAAACTCATATAGAAGATCACATTCTCTTTATCAATGTTTTGAAATTTCAATCTCTATTGCTTCTGGAGAAAAGAGAAAAATTCCTTTCCTCTTCTCTCATTAACTATAGTTTAAGGGAAAGAGGCAGAATTCAAAGTTATACAATCAAAAAAGGAGTAGAAATCCTTTATATCTCATCATCCATTGAAGAGGAGATAATTCCTGAGACCATGACCAGTCATCTTTGATACTTGTTTCTGTAGTCACAGGGACCAACAAGTTGTAGCTGTGATATCTTGGCAAAACAAAACCTAAGTTCCTCAATAAAAGTTTAAAGTCTATCCTACTTGAGCCTCTTTTTCGTGTGATTATTCAAATAATTGCCCAATAATTGATCCAGGAAAAACTGTGTTGAAAAATGCCTATGTTCAGATAAGGGCAAGCTGTTGGATTTTAAACCATAGGATTAGGGTGTTTTTTGAATAGATAGTGCAGGTAGAAAATAAAACAGACCTAGAACTGAAGAGTAGGAAGAGGGAAGGATTGATTAAATTCGGTATGTAGTATAGTGATTTGTAACCATCCCCAAATGCTAGCATCTTCATGATACAAATTCTACTGGCAATACTATGTAGTTGTCCACCTTGAAATGCCACAATGTCCTAAAAAACAGAGACACATGTTAAAAGTAAACTGAATCATGTTTCCAATGATGAGCTTTGCTCACCGACATAAAAGATATCACTGAGAAAACTGAGTAGAAAAGGAAGTTGGCCAGTCATGTAGTATAAGCAAAGATTAGAAATAAATGGTCCCTGTGTTCCATTGATACTTTTGAAATGCAAAACTACCAAGAGAAAGATTTTAAGTACTTCAGATAGATGCTTTCCGGGGAAATCTGTGGAAGAAGGTGGAAAAGAATAACACAGGATGAGAAAGAGTGGGCAACTTGCAATCTTTATTGATGAAGGCATTTGGTAAGAACACCGATCCATTGAAGTATTGAACTATCAATATTTACTTTAATATTAACTTCTTTGAGCTGGAAAATACTCAAAGAAGGATAATAAGGATAGTGAAGGGACTCAAAAACCATAGTTCTGAGGATCAGATGAAAGAGCACTGGATTTAGACTTAGAGGACCTAGGACCTCTACTCATCCTATATGACCTTGTACAACACATTTAAACTCTTTGGAAACCAGTTTCCTCTACAGAATATTACCTCTAGTAAAAAATATCTGTAAAACAAAGGTGGCAAACTAGTTGATGTTAGGTTCTTTTCAGCCTAAATCTCCGATCCTATGAATCTAGGAATATTTAGTCAGGAGAAAATAAAATTTAGAGGGGAGATACATGATCACCTTCCATTTACAAATAGGATAAATAGAGGAATTAAAGAGGGAAAGGGTAAGAAGATGAGAAAAATTTCAAAATTGCTTTTTATTCTCCTGAATTACTTTAAATTTACATTGTTTCTGAAAGCCCTTCTCGGTTCAGTGCATAAATAATAATGCCCATTTAAAAATGCATGACTATTCATTAAACCATTGACCACTTCCAGTCTATTGGCTATATAAGTATTTTAAAAATTACTTTAATACATATTTACCCAATAGACCGGAAAAGTTCCTTTGGTATATGATGTGCATTTTTAAAAGCTTGCCTACATAAGGAGTTACTGATGTGAGCCAGTGTCTTCTGCCAACTACATAATATGCATTTTAAAGAACAGCCTAATTATGTGCTTACCCAAGAGAACAAAGTTAATACTGAAGGTCAATAATTATTACATTCTATTGCATTTTTTTTTGCTTAAAAGAAAAAAAAAGATTGTATCTGCTTGCTTGTCTACTTTCTCCTCACAACTACCCCCCCATAAAAACATCCCTATGAGTAATTAAGCAAAATGCCCAATTCCTCACAGTCTCAAAAGGCCCCTTTATATGGCTTTCTACCATCACTTTCTTATCATTTAACAATTCACCTTATTTCTCTTTTCTTTCTTGTTTTATTTGTTCAATTCATTAAATAAAAATTAATATCAAATTCTTTCTTCTTCTGGAAGTTGAAGACCTGTTGATCCAGGCTTTGCTTGGGGATAGAGAAGGAGAATGAGAGGAAGGTTCCTGGGAAAGAAAGACCACTGCTCATTATGGGCTTGATTAAGATTATAAACACAACTCTAGTCTTTTTTTTTAAAACTAAGATGAGAGTAGGCATTTATCCATGAAAAATCTACCCTTGGCTCTCCATTTCATCACTCTGGGTCCCTGATAGCTTAAATATGATGATTCTAGTCTTAAATCCAAAATAATGTTTACTAGGAGGGAAAAAAAAATGTGTAAATAAGGAAGTATGGGGTAGTAGATAGAGGGCAGGGGCTAAAACCAGGAATATCTAGAATCAATTCTCACTTCAGACAAATCTGGAGAACTGATGGCAACTCTGATTTGTCTGAGACTTGATATCAACTTCAACAAATTCTTTAAACTCTGCCTTCTCTATAGGAACATTAAGATCCTTATCATAGATTTGAGTCATTTCTATGCTCAGTAAAAGTCTCTTCACTCTTACTTTAAGAAGCTTGAATCCCAGGAACAGCTAGGTGGTGCAGTGGATAGAGCACCAGCCCTGAAGTCAGGAGGACCTGAGTTCAAATCTGCTCTCAGACACTTAGCATTTCCTAGCTGTGTGACCCTGGGCAAGTCACTTAACCTCAATTGCCTCAGAAAAAAAAAAAAAGATGAATCCCAGGACAAAAGGAGCAGTATCTTCAATACATAGAATATCCAGAGAAACTGGATAGAATCTATGAGAGCATTTCCTGTGCTCAGTATAGCATCAGCTTCCCTAGTTCCTAGTTCCTGATGGAATGGAAACAAATATTAGAGATCCATAATTCTTACACCTGCTTATGATGGGATGATTAACTCCCTAGATAACTTCATATAAGAGCTACTGGCCCTTTACTAGACTCAGACTTTTTGTACCAGTGTCACACCATCATGAACTACTACTCCAAGACCTTCCCTAAGGGACTGAATTCAGAGAAAGCAATAGCTGATATCAAGAAGATTATGGCAACATACAAGCAGAAGCCAACAACTGTTTAGTTTTTTCCAGACTTGAATTATAGCCCCCACAGAGCTGAATTTAATTTATAACTGATTTGATTTCAAGTCCTGGTTTTTCATACATGTTGCATATCCAGTGACAACTACAAAAAGCAAATTAAGAGAATACTACTTTACTAACAAAGAATTATTATTATTTCAAGGGATATTCCCATTTCAAATCATAAAACAGGTGATATCCTAACTCCTTCACTAATATACAAACAACAAAAATTTATTGAACACCTACTGTGTGCCGGATGGTGATCCAGGAACAAGGAATACAAAGATGAAAGAAGCAATCATCAAAATACACAGTTTAGCAAAAGCCTTGCTGTTCCTTTCTTCACAAAATAGGACACATTGGTGAAAGGTGCAAGCATAATTGTGAAACATTTTGTAAATATTAAGTTATTGATATTGGTGTGTTTATATAAAGCACTTGGTATAGCAAGGTGCTATGTGAAAGATATACAATGAGAGTCATCAACATTAATCTAACTAAAAGAGTTTGGAAAATGTTCTCTCTTTCCTCCCTTTATTGGTCTATCTTCAATATTTCATTTTCCCTGCATAGTAAAACTCATCTGTTTTGGTTTCTTTTATCATTTTCTGATACCTCAAGGCTTCGGTGCTAAAAGTGACAAGAAGATAAAAAGAAAGCTTGAAGAAATCCAGAATATTTAATTTTTAACTTGTTAGAAGGTTTTTTTTATTATTAACTTCAGAATATACATCAATTCTCATTGGATATACACTCAACTCTCTACTTTTTTCTATATGCACTCAAATAGAGAGATTCTTCTTCTACCACTTGTTCCACTATTACCATAAGAGGGAAATTTCTCATCCAGAAATATTGTGTCTCAGAAAATGGCATTTTTTTACATTCTTTTTTTTAGCATCTAGTTCTCTAGCATCATCTCCTCCTTCATCATGCTCATTGCAGCAAAGTCAGATAAGTCCCCAAAGTTTAATAAGTTGGAGTGATCACTCTGAACTTTGGGTTCTGGGGAGGGAAATATGTTGCTATAAGGTTCCTTGTCACTAAGCTGTGACTTTCCTACTAGAGGCAGGCAGTAGGAAAGAAAGATGTGTATCTGACAAGTTATACTTAAAAAGCAAAATGTATATAAATATATATCACATGGTGTTTCAAAAGTCGATGCAATTAAAATATAAAATTGCACTAAGTCTTTTGAGACACCATGAATTTTATATATATTTGTATATATATTACATTATATATACATATATATCACATACATATATATGCTTATATACATACACAAATATATACACAATATACATATGTATATATGGTGTACATTTCATATATTATCAAGACATGTATATTTATATGCATGCATGTTTATACATGTATATATACATACACATGCTTATATATTCAATCACTCCATTATTTCCACCATAACCAAAGTCTAATAGACTTATACATTCCTCCTACACAGACCCTTATGGCTTCCCTTATGTGACTTCACTTTCAAAACTGCCTTGATATTAATTGTAACCTAATTCAACAATATAAAGATGCTAGAGATGATGTATGCAGCGTGACTTGCTACAGATCTATATTTTCCTGGAGGTATTTCTGGTCCTTGCATCTGAGAATCTCAGAGTTTAAAGATACTTTGGAGATCATTTAGGCCAACCCATAATTGAAAAGAATTATTGTCTATGATATATCCACTATGTGGTCATCAAGCATCCATTTGAAGTTTCCTCCAAGAGTGACCCCGAGTACACTGCTTTCACTATTCAAGTGCATACTATATAAGTATAAAATCTTTATTCAGCACAATTTTAAATCATCAGAAATTATCTTCTAAGTTCCCCTAGTTTTTAATAACTCATATTCTAACTTTCTGTGTCACTGCTTTTGCTTGTGTTATAGCCTATAAAAGTAAAGAACATGAAGTAGGTGGTTGTCACTCAGTACTCCACCTCTCAGTATTATATTCCAGCCTCTAGATCTAATTAATCATGATTCATTACTTACAGCTCAAACTCCCCTTTTACTCCTAAATTTAAGTTGTTTCAGTCATTCAAACCTAAATGGTCATAGTTACCAGTGTAGTTAATTTTGATGACAGTATAATAAAAAGAAAAAAAAACAATAGATGTATTATGATAAAAGACAACATTCCCCTAATGCCCTAATTGCAATCCCTTCTCCCTTATCTGAGAATTCAGGTCTTCCTGACTCCAGGCCCAATATTCTCCCCACTACACCACCAGCTACTGATAAAGCAAAGAACTGTGCTTTAAAAGTGACCAACAAAATGTTCATCTGCATTTGGAGAAGTTCCCACAACAGGAATTTCCTATGCCAATGAAATTATAGATCCCAGCAAAGGGGGGAAGTGGAAAAATGAAACTATCACTTAATTTGTTTTAATAAAAGACAGAGGAAAAGCAAATTGTAAATATAAAAAATAAATATGGTAAATTCACATTGATTATAGTGATAATAAACTAAATCATTAAAAAAATATCAAAATGTGCTCTATATATATATATAAGAAAAAACCTGAAATTAAAATGTCAATTGATATCTATCCCCAAAAACCCAAATTTATAAAACAAGAACCTATTCCAAGATAACCCAATATCAGAAAGCTAAATTGAATGAACTATTAACAGACAACAAAAAAGAGGGAACCCTCTTCTAACAGATGGACTTAAAAGTAAATTCTATCAATATTTAAATTTCTGTATAATATATGAATCCTCAAAAATAAAAAAAGAAGGCATTCCCTTAAAAAATTGTGTGATACACCTGTCAGATTGGCTAAAATGACAGGAAAAGATAACGATGAATGTTGGAGGGGATGTGGGAAGACTGGGACACTGATGCATTGTTGGTGGAACTGTGAACAGATCCAACCATTCTGGAGAGCAATTTGGAGCTATGCTCAAAAAGTTATCAAACTGTGCATACCCTTTGACCCAGCAGTGTTTCTATTGGGCTTATATCCCAAAGAAATCATAAAAGAAGGAAAGGGCCCCACATGTGCAAGAATGTTTGTGGCAGCTCTTTTTGTGGTGGCTAGAAACTGGAAACTGAGTGGATGCTCATCAATTGGAGAGTGGCTGAATAAAATATGGTATATGAATGTTATGGAATATTATTGCTCTGTAAGAAACGACCAGCAGGACGATTTCAGAGAGGCCTGGAGAGACTTGCATGAACTGATGCTGAGTGAGATGAGCAGAACCAGGAGATCGTTGTACACGGCAACAACAGTACTATATGAGGATCAGTTCTAATGGACATGACTCTCTTCAACAATGAAATGCTTCAAACCAATTCCAATTGTGCAGTGAAGAAGGCCATATACACCCAGAGAGAGGGATGTGAAATGTGGACCACAACATAACATTTTCATGTTCTCTATTGATGTTTGCTTGCATTGTATTTCCTTTATTGGATTATTCTCTCTTATAGATACGATTTCTCCTGAACAAAAAAATGATATGTGGCAATAACTATACATATATTCGATTTAAGTATTCTAACATAATTATCATGTAGTGGATATCCTGCTATCTAGGGGAGGGGTGGGGAGTAGGGGGGGAAAATTTGTAACAGAAAGCTTTGTAAGGGTTAATGCTTAGGAATTACCCATACATATGTTTTGCAAATAAAAAGTATTAATAATAAAAAAATTTTTTTAAATGTGTAATAAATATTTTTAGATATATGAGAAAACTCAGAGAAAGAAAATTATTAAGAATACATTATTAATTATTAATGAAAAATTTTTAAAGAAAATGTTAGTTAAGATGCAATAGTTGAGAATCTACATCCATTGAACAGGAAATTTTCAAAGGAAGAAATCCAAGCTATTGCAACCAGATAAAATGCTCCAAATAACTTGTAATTAAATATAAATTAAAACAAATTTGTTTCTACTTTATACCTATTGAAATGAAAAAGATGACAAACTAGAAAAGTGATAAATGTTAGAGAAATTTAGGGAAGCAGGCACACTAATATATTTCTAGTGGAACTGTGAATTAGTCCAGCCATTCTGGAAAACAATTTTGTCCTAAAAGTTACTAAATTGTATGTACCCTTTCTGAATTATGCATGCCAACACTAATCCTGTGCCAGGAAAAAATCAAAGAAAAATGAAAATGATTTATGTATCCAAAAATACTAATAATAGCTCTTTTAATAGTAGCCAAAATTTGAAAGTAAACTCTCCTATTGGAAAACAGTTAAACAAATTGACCCAGGCTTGTGGCAAAACCCATTGTGAAATCATGTGAAACCAAAAATCATGTCTCAGCTAAGGTAATAGTTAAAATAGACATTTGAAAGATATATACAAAAAAACTATATTATGCTTAAAGGCACCATATACAACAAATTAATATCACTACTAATTATAAATGCACCAAGTGGCACAGAATCCAGATATTTAAAGAAAGAAGTTAATTGATTTCAAAGAGGAAACAGTAAAATTATAAGACGTAGGGCCTTCAATGTACTTCTATCAAACCTAGGCAAATTTAATGAAGAGATGAACAAAAATAAAGTTCAATATCAGAAGAGAATTTTAGAAAAGTTAGGTATAATAAATTTTTGATGGTTACTGAATAGAAACAGAATGGAATCCTCAAAAAAAATTTAGCCTTCTATGTCATTTTCACACACACACACACACACACACATATACATACACAACTATGTTTTAGGGCCTTCCTCTTTTTCATCCCTTACTTTGGTGTTCTTTAAACTTTTGAGGTACAGCCAATGCAGCCCTTAGGGGGAAATGTATACATTGCATATTTTTATCAATGAAAAAGAAAAGTGCATGTCAATGAATTAGGCCTGCAGTTAAAATAACTAAAAAAAATCAATTAAATGCAAAACTAGAAAATGTGAAAATCAAAGAGAAAAACAAAATTGAAAGAAAATAATGGAATTAATAAAGTAAGAAACTATTTTTAAAAACACACAATAAAAATAGATAAACTAATAGTCAGTTAGTTAATAAACATTATTAAACACCTACTATATCCCAGACATTGTACTAAATAGTGGAGATACAAAAGGAGGCAAAAAAAACATCGTCTCAGTCTTCAAGGAGGTCACTATATCTAATAGGGAGGGATACAATAAAGCTATACACAAGGTAAATAAGAAAGAAGGTAGTAATATTAAGAGGGATTGGGAAAGGCTTCCTATAGAAGATGGACATTTAGTTGGAATTTGAAGGAAGTCAGGGAAGTCAAAAGATGGAGATGAGGAAAGAGAACATTGCAGGTGCAGAGGATGGTCAGAGAAAAATGCCTATCAAAAGATAGAATATGTCTTATTTGCAGAATGGCAAGGAATTCAGTATCACTGAATCGAGAGTATATGGTGGGGAGTAAATAATAAGAAGATTGGAAAGGTATGGTAGAAGGGTTTGTGTGTGAGGCTACAATGAGTTCTGAATATCAGAAGATATTATCTTTTATCTTGGAGGCACTAGAGTCTACTAATATATAATATATTGAATTTATCATGTGCTTTTTAAAAAAGGAAATTGTGCATAATAGAGATTTAGGGTTTCATATGAAATCTGCCTTTTTCTGTTCTGTCTTGTATATGGAAATGTTTTTTTTCACATGTATAAGTCCAAAATTTAAATAATTGAAATTTTAAAATCATTTCTAGAAACAAAAGATCAAAAATCTTTTTTGAAAAAAAAATGAAAAAGGAATGAAAGTGGTTAAGTATTACAAAATCTCAATTTATAACACTGAAGTTATCAGCATTATTTCATATTCATTAAAACATTAAAAATGGAGGGCAGCTAGGTGGCACAGTGGATAGAGCACCAGCCCTGACATCAGGAAGATTTGAGTTCAAATCTAGTCTCAGAACTTAACACTTCCTATCTGTGTGACCCTGGGCAAGTCACTTAACCCCAATTATCTCAGCTAAATATATAAAACATTAAAAATGTCAGTGAGGACTAAATGAGTAAAACTCAATTAAAACTCAGTGTCAATGATTGAAGCAGACCAGTATTCAATTAGTACAACAGAAACTACTACAAAGGGAACTCTATTCAACAAATACCTCAAGGAAAAATTGAAAAGTAATTTCATGAAAAATAGATTTAGACTAAAATTATACACCATATACTAAAATAAATTTCATTGGGCAATGATAATAACTAGACCTGTTATTTCTTTTTATTTTTTTTAATTTTTTTTAATTTGCAAAACATATGTATGGGTAATTCCTAAACGTTAACCCTTACAAAGCTTTCTGTTACAAATTTTTCCCCCCTACTCCCCATCCCTCCTCTAAATGGCAGGATATCCACTACATGATAATTATGTTAGAACACTTAAGAAATCGAATATATGTATAGTTATTGCATCATTTTTTGTGCAGGAGAAATCGTATCTACAAGAAAGAATAATCCGATAAAGGAAATACAATGCAAGCAAACCTCAATAGAGAACATGAAAATGTTATGTTGTGCTCCACATTTCACATCCCTCTCTCTGGGTGTATATGGCTCTCTTCACCGAACAATTAGAACTGGTTTGAAGCATTTCATTGTTAAAGAGAGTCATTAGACCTGTTATTTCATTAGTATAGTGAGTCTATGATGAGGAAATTTTCTTAGAGAATTGCCTAAAGCATTGTGAGAAGTCAAATGACTTTCCATAACCAGAATGTGTCAGAGACTTAAATTCAAGTTTTCCTGGCTGTGAAGCCATCTCTCTAATTGCCCACTAGGCCACCCTCTCTACATAAACTCTAAATAGGAAAAAAAGTTTTCGATGAGAAGGGAAGTTCATATATTTCATTACTATATCAGAAAAAAAATTCAGAAAGAGAAAAAAACATAAAAGTCAAAAATATTAATTTTAAAGGCTTAAAAGTTTTTGCATGGACAAATCAATGCATTTAAAATAATTGTTATGGGTTGGGGAGGTGGGGAAATTTGCATCAAAAATCTCTGATAAAAGTCTGACATTTAAAACTCATAGGACATTTGCACAAACCTACAAGAGCATGTCATTCTCTAATAGATAAGTGGTCAAAAGATAGGAAAAGATTTCAAAAGAAGAAACATAAACACTCAGGAACAGTATGAAATAATGAATCAAATCATTCATTATAAGAGACATTAAAATTAAATACTGCAAAGAAGGGTAAGAAATTGAAATAGTGAGTGTTGAATCGTTTATAGGAAGACAAGCATATTAATAATATTGTTGAGTTGCTGTGGCTGTG
Source organism: Myrmecobius fasciatus (assembly GCA_023553655.1). Lineage (NCBI taxonomy): Eukaryota > Metazoa > Chordata > Mammalia > Dasyuromorphia > Myrmecobiidae > Myrmecobius > Myrmecobius fasciatus. Next base: position 340,993 of record JAJPUD010000474.1, on the reverse strand, counting down.
AATTGCTCCTGTTTTATAAATAATTTTGAATCACGCAAGAAAAATCACAGAATTATTAATAGTACCCTTTGATCCACAGAGCCCATTGCTAGGTTAGTTGATGACAAAAGGCCAATTCCTAAATGAACCAAAATATCCACAGCAGCATTACTTTTAAGCAACAAAAACCTGAAAACAAGTTGTGTACCCATTGATTAGTGAAAAAGTTGAGCAAATTGTAGTATTTTAATGTAATGGTATATTATTATGCTGTAAGAAATTTAAAAATATATATATGAAGAATTCAGAGAAATCTGGGAATTATTCTGTAAAATGATAAAGAGCAAAGAAAGAACTTAAAGGATAATATTCCAAGTTAATGCAATAACAAATAAAGGAACAAAGATAGGGATATGTCCTGAAATTATGTATTTATTAGAGGAAATTCCAGACAAAGAAAGTCCCTCTAGCACTAGTGTAAGATACAATCTTTACACTCTTGGCTTAGAAAGCTGCTGTGAATTTGAAGACATTGGTAGCTTTCCTAGAGTCAGAGAGTCAAAATGTCGAAGGTAGAATTTGAATCCAAGTCTTCCTGGATTCCAAGCTGGTTCTCTACTACCCTGTACTACTAAAAAGATGATAGAATTAAGTTCTAATATAATTGCTCATTAGGATTCCAGATAACTGATATAAAAATATAAGTCCCTCTTTCTATTAAGAAATAGAAAACTATAAAAGCAGTGAGTTATTTTATAATAGGAATTTCTGGAAGAATCCAACTCTTTCAAATTATCTAGTGTTCTAAACATTCAAGAAAATCTCAGCCTTTGGAAAATTTTTATTTTTGCTTAGTTTTGTTTTTCCTGCCAGTAGTGTAATGAACATTTGTGCAGAAAGGCATTGGGATTTGTGACTATTCATAGGAACTTTACTTTTCCTGACATCTCTGTCCCAGGAAAAAAACATAGTGCTAGAGCTCCTTCACTTCCACATGGGCTAGAAGTAGCAACATTACCACTCTTCTAAAAATTATCAGTAAAGAGGCAAAGGATAAAGAATCTTTCATTTGACAGTACTTAGTTGCTGAAAAAGTCCTTTGGGCATAGCTTTGTGCTAGAAATTACTGCAACACACATCCACATGAACCAAAAAGGAACAAAAAATGAACAGAATAAAAAAGAAATTTAAAAAAAAAACCCAATACTGTTTCCAAAGCACCTCTGCCATACCTAGTAGTTACCCTGCTTTCCCAGGTCCAAAATCCCTTTTTTTCCCCTATATCCCACAGTGTTTCCTAGAATGGCAGAGTCCTAAATTGGCAAATATGTCTCTAAGCCCTATGGTTCCCACCCAAGCTTACCACTCTCCTTCCTAATAAACCTCAACAGACTGGGCAAAATGGCAACTGGGTACTAGAGTAATTGTAAATTTAATCAGGCTTATGGTCCTGAGCTGAACTCAGATGTGGTGCCCAGATGTTGATGCATAGGTCAATAACTGTCTGTCTACATCTTCCCCAGACAGATGACCTATTGACAAACCCATAGGGAAATTCTTGTCAATATCCTCAAATCTCATGTAATCTTGTGGGACACTAAATTTATTCATTCCTATTTTGCTGACATCTACAGAAGCTAAGGAAGGGTAGAGTAACTGGACTTGCAAGATGGGGGAAAAAATCTATTTCTGCAATTTACCTGTTATATAGAATCTTGAACAAAACATTAAAAATATAACAATAGAAAAGTAAATATATGGGGAGTTGGTGTATTCAAATAGATATATGTGGATAGGGTTAAATTAAAAAAAAAAACACTGGAGTCATTTGGGAAATAAATAATGAACGCCCCCTTAAATAGACTGATGATGTAAATGCTGGCTCTTCCCTGAATGAGCTTTAACAACTTCTATTGCCCTGCTCATCATTTTTCACTTTCTTCAAATCAAACCTGGACAAAAAAATGAGGGTAAGGAAAAAAGACTATTGTGATATCCTATAAGGTTGAATGAAGTGTGGGGGTGGAAGATTGGGTGTTAATTGCCTCTGAGTGCTCCCACAGTTACTGATCAGCCACCTTCATGCTGCTGGGCATTTTAGCCTGCTGACAACTGGCATATTGCAGAGTAAGGCACTATATTTCAGCTTTAGGTTCTTTCTTTTATCCCTCTAAATGGGGAGAGTAGTTTTTTTTTTTTTTTTACCTACCTAATGGACATATATTGATTGAGCTGGAAAGTTCTTAGAGTACCTCTTGGAGTACTAGACTCCTTTAAAAATAAAGCAACTTTTTAAGTTAACTTTATTGTCATTGCAAACTATAAGAACATAGAAAGGAGTTATTACTAGCCAGGCCAGAAGGACATATATGATAAGCCTCAAAGGCCATGTGGAAGGGTCCATACTTATAGAGCTTTTGAAGGTTTATTGAGCACTTTCCATGAAAAATCCATGAAAGAGTACAATTATTATCCTCATTCCACAGAGTAACAAATAGAGGATTATGAAGGACAAGAGACTTGTTCACAATCACAAAACTCTTACCTGTTGAAAACAAGATTCAAAACACAGGCCTTGGTGGAGGATTCTGGAAAGATGGCAGAGTAAATTGGTAATTTCAAACTCTCCTGATTTCCCCCACAAATAGAACAAATTTGCACCTCAGGATGAACACAGACTGGAGAAAAATCAAGAAGACTTGGGGCAGAACCAGGGTCCTCTAGTTATAACCCCATGATCTGAAGAAAGACCCCAGGCTGGGGATGAACCTGTCTGAAGTGCAACCACATCTGGGCTAGTTCAGCAGAAACATCTGGGAATAAGCTGACTGTGGCTGGAGTCTCAGCAGGAACCATAGACTCTCACCTTCCAGGCAGGTTGTAGGGTCAGGATCCTGAGTGAATTTTGGCTGATTGGGAACACCAGGCCCAGCTGTGCTCCTAAAATGAGCCCCTGTAACTGGGTGAGTGCAGAGGCTAGGGGGCAGAGATGCTGCTGTCTGTAGGGGGCCACTTGCAGGTTTGGGGTTCCTGGTCAGAGGGGAGAGCTGAAGGGAAGCTTGAGGCACCATCCCCCACCCCATAATTAGGGGTACTAACACTAAATCTTTTTCTTATTAAAAAAATGAATTGACAAAGAAAAAAGAACCACACCATTGAAACATATTATGGGAACAGGGAAGACCAGGATTTGTCTTCAGAAAAGGTCACTTAAGTAAAAAAAAAAAAAAGCTTCTACCCCAAAGAGTGAAATGACTCCCTGTCCAGAGAGAATTTATAGAATTCAAAAATCAAATGAGAGATATTGAGGAAAAACTAAAAAATTAAATAAAAAAATAAAAACCATCCAAGAAAAACAAGAAGATTGGGGCAGCTAGATGGTGCAGTGGAGAGAGCACCAGCCCTGAAGTCAGGAGGACCTGAGTTCAAATGTGATCTCAGACACTTAACATGTCCTAGATGTGTGACCCTGGGCAAGTCACTTAACCCCAATTGCCTCAGCAAAAAGCAAAAAAAAAAAAAAAAAGAAAGAAAAAAAGAAAGAAAAAGAAAAGAAAAAGACAAATCTGGAGAAAAGATCAAGAAGAAAATATAAGAATAATTGGATTGCCAGAAATTTGTGAACAAAAAGAGAACCTTGACACAATAATGCAGGAAATAATCCTAGAAAACTGTTCTAGAGTGATAAAACTTGGGAGGAAAGTAGAAATAGGAAAAAAAAAACTTCTGATCACCACCTCAAAGAGAGATGGAAAACACATTGGAATATTATTGCCAAATTTTGAAGCCCCCAGATCAAGAGAAAATTTTGCAAGAATATCCAAGGAGATTTAAACTCAGGTCTTCTGAACACCAAGTCCTGCACTTTATCCACTGTAACCTATCTTTTTCACTTTGGTATCTGACTCAGTAGACTAAGCATGAAGAATGACGTTGGAAATTTTGCAAGAAACAAGAAAAAAAACAATTCAAATACGCTGGAGCTACAATTAGAATTGTACAAGACTTATCAGCAGCTACAATAAAAGACCACAAGTCTTGGAATCATATCTACAGAAAAGCACAAGAACTAGGGCTATGGGCAAAAAAATGTCATATCCAGCAAAATTATTTATAATTTTGAATGAGGAAAAACAGGCATTCAATGAACTTACAGACTTTCTATCAACCTCAAACAGCAGAAAATTTTATATATGAGTCAATATCAAAGAGAAATTGAAGGAACTCAACATAGACAAAATTATTTAAACATGGACAGATTGTTTAATTTTTTTACATGGGAAATGTATACTTAATGTTTAAGATTTACATCAACAATAGGGTAAGCTCAAAACAAAGGATGGCAGAATAAAGGTAAAAATAATGTTATAGAAATGAGGGGCAGAGGAAGAACAGTCACAAGAGCATTAAAGAGGGGGAAGGGCTTGTGGTTCTGAAAACCTACTCACATTGGGAATGGGTTCAATAGGCAATACTACATATATACCTTGAAAAGTATGGCACTTTCCAAAATCTATAAAGAAATAAGGGGGGGAGAAACCAGCTGATTAGGGAAGCAAGGGGTGAGGGAGGAAGACAAGGGAGGGATCTCTGGGTGGGGGGGGAGGTTAAGTAATAGTAAAAAAAACAATCAAACAAACACAGACTTCAACTCCAAAGTCAGTTTTCTTTCAAATCCTATTTTTATATAGCTGATACAAAGATGAAGTCAAGTGATATAAGGACACTGGACTGAGTCAAAAGATATGAGCATTGTCACTTTTGTGTCCTTGGCTAAAATATCTTTGGGTTTAAGTTTTTGCATTTATAAAATTATTGTAACAGCAACTACCTATCTACTTACTAGACCATGTCAGACTTTCTTAGATTAATTCATATCAATCACAGATATCCTTTATGAATCAATCACTGATAAATTATATATTATATAACTTATATTCAAGATATAATTATTAAAATGTGATTGATTCCACAAGCTACACGTGAAAATCAGTCTCAATATTTTAGTCATACCTCATACACATTTAAGTCTTAAATTGGTTGAATGCTGCTTTACCTTTCAACATCAAGTCTTCAGTGGATATCTTGTCATAACTTATTAATGATGGATGACTTCCCTAAGTCTTTAAATTATGTGTCTTAATTACTAAGAGCTACAGATTGATTTAATTGAATTCAAAAGGAACTCAATGTGTAAGGAATGAAACATTTTCCTAAGAGTTTATTTTAGTGACTGCCTACCTTGTTATCACTTTGTCAGGCTCTACATCCACTTCCTCAAAAGATGACTCGAAGTTTACTATTTAGATATTTAATAAGAACAATAGTGATAGTACTTATATAACTTTGTTTTATAAATTACTTTAGTAGGTTATTTTATATATTCTTATTTTGTCCTTGAGAGGTAGGTGCTATTATTATTCCCATTTTGCAGAAATACTGAAGCTGAAAGTGATTGATTTGACAGGAGTCATAGTCAGTTAATATCCAAGGAGATTTAAATTCAGGTCTTCTGAACACCAAGTCCCACATTTTATCCACTGTTACCTATTTTTTTCACTTTGGCATCTGACTCAGTAGACTAAGCATGAAGAATGAGGTTGGAAAATGGGCCCAATCTTTATAGCTCCCTAGCTTTCCGATTTCCTTGAATTCTACCTGCTGTTGGCTCAAAACAAAACAAATCCCAGCCAAGCAACTAAATAAACTTGGATTGATAGGAGAGGAGAGGAAGAGAAAAGGAACTTTTACAAGGTTTGTTTGGAAATCCCAAATCTTTAATTGTGTTACTATGTAAATGATATCTTGGTTTCTCAGCCAAGGTCAACTTTACTAGGGTCTAGTCCAGAAGCCCAAGAGAAAAAGAAGAAATGTGCTACAAGCTCAAAGGAGTTTGTATAGGAGGAAGGGTGCTACAAGAGGCAGCCACGTCTTCCTAATCCAATTAGTACAATTCCAATGAGCATATTTACAATCTGTTGGAAGGTATTCCTTCATTGCCTCCAAAAGAACATACCTTAAAGTCTCATACTGTTGACTAGGGAATTCAAATTGATCAGTGATTTCCCTGATGAAATCCCATCTTCTTCAAGGAGCCTTTCATGATTCTTCTTAATGCAAGGACCTCCCCTCTTTGATTATTCCCAAGTTATCAGAAACATTACTTAGATCAGTTGATAGTCTTTGTATTGAGTATGCAGGTTGTCATCCCCTTTAAACTATAAGCTTCCTGAAATCAAGCACTTTCTCTTATCTTTTTTTGTACCCCTAATGCTTATTACAGTGTCTGGCACATAGAAAGTGTTTTAAAATGCTATTGACCGATCATTATCACCCCTTCCCCCTCACTTTATAAAAGCAAAGAAAATGCAGAGAACTAAGACCAGTAAATTTCTCAAAATTTGACAAAGCCAGTAACCAAGATGGGATTTATAGTCATGCTTTAAGAATAATCCTCGGGGCAGCTAGGTGGTGCAGTGGATAGAGCACCAGCCCTGAAGTCAGGAGGACCTGAGTTCAAATCTGGTCTCAGACACGTAACAGCTGTGTGACCCTGGGCAAGTCACTTAACCCCAATTGCCTCAGCAAAAAAAAAAAAAAAAAAAGAATAATCCTCAAAGCTGTTGACTTCTCCCTTGAATGTACTGTTACCTTACAAATATAAAAGAATTTTGAGAGAAAATACCATTGTCTATGTTAATCTTCATCATGGAGTAAAGGTAATACAGGGTTATCAAAGTCTATCCCCATACTATAGCCTCAAGGACAAACTGTATCTAAGTCTTACAAGTACCAATCTCATTAACTTTAGTGAAGGATTTGCCATACTAAAATAATTTTGGTTTTGTGCTACAATAGCTCATTAAAAATATTTAGCTGATTAGGTATAGAGGAGATTGATTTTAGTATTATTCTTTGATTTTGTATCTTCAGTTGCTGGGATAGTGCCTAGCTAAGTAAGCATTTAATACTTCCTGATAAATTTGATCAAATGACAGCTCCCTAATATATTAAAAAATATTATTCTTATTATGTATCATTGATAGTCATGCAAATAAGACCAGAACCTAGGATCAAAAGGAATTTAAACTAAGAATTAAAGAGATGAAATACTCAATTTCTTTGTGCAGCTTCCATGTAGGGCTTTCATGGAAATATGTAGCATAGATTTTAAGATCTCAGACGTCATTACAATGTCCCACTTTCACAAATAAATCCAGGACTGAGTGGTTGATTTTCTTGCCCAGGATGTCAGATCTAGAGAGTGGCAAAGCTGAAATTTGAACCCAAGTCCTCTGTCTCCAAATATACTCTTTCCACTATCCCTGCTATGCTTCCTTGCATATTTCTCTGAAGAGATGCAGAATGTCTCTGCTTGGTATCTATTGATTTTATTCATAGGAGCTAGTAAAATGATGTAGAGTAAAAAGGAGGTAGATGTGTTGAGAAGAGAGAAGAAAGTCACCTTGGGGAAAGTAGGTGGTAATTAGATAACCATCGCATAGGTTTTAAGGATGACTTGGATATGAAAAGTGGCAGAAAAAAATTATTGATGTTATGTGTTATTGGAAAGGAGATGCGAATAGCATAAAGGAAAATAACTTGAAAGATTTCAGAACTCTGATCAGTGCAACTTCCTAGTCTGATTTCAGAAGATTGATGTTGAAACACACTCCTTTTGGCAGGACAGTGATGGACTTGTAGGTACAAAATACAGAAATAAGAAATGCATTAGTTTGTCTTATTTGACTATCTTTATTTGCTACAAATATTCTATTAGAGGTTGGGGGTAGGATATGTAGTGAGCTGTTGAATGATGATAAAACTGAAAAAAGAGCTCCAAGGAAACATTTTCAAAAATACAAAAAACAAAACAAATCCATAAAGGACAAACAGGACAATTTGGTTAATTTCTTGTTCAACTTTAATATACACGATATGAGTTCACCATTTTACAGGTAATTTCTTTGTCTTTGTATGCTATTTTGTTTGCTCATAGCCAAATTTAGAAAAGAAAATAAAGAAAAGATGTGAGCCTGTCACCATTGAATAATGAGGGAAAAGAGAAAGACACCCTGAGTATTACATGTATAATTGAGAAATACTAAAAGAATCTAAAGAAGGCTTCTAGCACATTGGACAACGTTTCTATTAAGCGAGACATTATTCAGAAAACATCAACAAAATCCTATAGTTTAAGAAGACATAATAATAACTAATAATTAGTAACATTTTTATGTGCTTACTATATTCCAGGAATTGTGCTAAGAACCTTACAATTATCATTTTATTTGATCCTTACAATTCTGGGGGGTAGATGATATCATTATCCCCATTTTACAGATGAAAAGCCTGAGCCAAAGAGAGGCCCAAAGTCACACAACTAGTAAACAGATGCTCTGTCTCCATCCTGCTACCTTTTCACCTGGGCCACTAGCACTCTACTGTGCTTATCACCATTACAGTTGAATATGAATATTTAATCTAAAGATGATAACTGAGGAAAAAGACAGCAAGAGATTATTAAATGGATTCTTCTTTTTCTAATGCAAAGTTAATCAGACATTTTATACCAATTTTATATAATTAGTATTGCTACACACAAATCTTCATAAACAAAGGCACAACAAAAACTTCACTAAATGATTTCTTAATGAGCTTTCTTTATTCCAAGTTATATCCTCTTTACACACACCATTTTACAGACCATCCAGATATTATTTTATTTTTAATTTATGGAATAAAACAAGCATTTCCATAACATAGATGATTGCACATGAAACTGCAAATCTGTTGTGCACAACTTGTTATTCCTCTCACAAAAATATACAAAATATACAAAAATACAAAATGCAAATTCTTTCTTCCCTCCCCTCACCCTTAGTCTGTATGTGTATTCTAATAGAAGTATGTATAGAATAATTTTGCACATACACCTATTTGTGTTTAATGATAGCTAAATAAAGCAGGTTAGAAACAAGTTTAATTTCAAACACTTGCAGGAAAACTTGCAGGTGGAAGTCTTCCTGAGTAGGAGGGTTTACTTGCTAGGGGAGAGCTTATGTACATAAAGCACACACACACACACACACACACACACACACACACACACACACACAC
>JAJPUD010000474.1:313228-331884 GCA_023553655.1 Myrmecobius fasciatus | reverse complement strand
CACACACACACACACACACACACACACACACACACACACACACACACAGGGATGGACCACAACACAATCATTCTTAAGTCTTAAGAACACAATCAGTCTTAAGTAAACAATTTCCATGACATGTCAGTGGGAACAGTTCCCAAGTTGATTGTCTCAAGTCTTACAAGGACTTGTGCTTTGTGATCATTCAGCGGGATATAGAGCCAGCTAGCATTGTGGGAACAGGAGCTAGTGTGGCAGGAACAGGAGTCCAGTATCTGGTTCGGTTCACTTCGCAGTTCCAAGAAACAGAGATTGTGAGCATGTCAGAAGATGAGATGGATGGTTTTAAGCTGCAGCATGTTACCTGCTTCTGACTCTCAGGACCTTGGGAAATATTCTAACAAATCTAAGCAGTTATTAATATGAAAAATCAAAAATCCCTCAGTGAACATCTGGTATTGGTCAAAGCAATACACTTTGCCAGAAGGCAAGATCATTCAGAGTGCAAAGGATTGTTGTCATGCCAAGCTCAGGTAGGGCACAGCTTGCTTGCTGGATTTCATCTCTGGGAAACTGGCTTCCTATTATCTTGAAAAAATAATACTGCTCCTACTGTATACAAAGTTCTTTTGGTTCTGCTCATTTTATCTTCATGATTTTGTGAAAGTCTTTTCATGTTTTTCTAAAATCAGAATTAGAAATAAATTTTAATGCATATTAATCATTTTTTTCTGGTTTTTTCTTCTTGAAGCATGTATGTAGCATAAGACCTCTGAAAAATATCTTATATTGTGAATATCTTATATTCAACTTTTTCTTAGCATAAATCCAGATTGCTTTCCAGAATGGTTGAATTATTTCAAAGTTACACCAATATTTCCAGAAACTGTTTTAGAGGCCAGGGATACAAATACAAATATGAAAGTTCATTAATCTTTTCCAGTATTCTAAACTCTATCTACATCCTTTAGAAGTTTTTTTCTGGCTGGCTGCATTTTAAATCTTTCAGGGTAACAGAATTCCACTAACAATACAGACATTTGCATTTTATAAAGACACACACAGACAAAATAACGAGAGATACAAGTTACCCAGGCGTATAGCCCCTTTCCTCAAGGAGTTTACATTTTAGTGGGAAACACAACATAGATAGGTCAGTGGTGGTCATGGAGGGGAGTTTGGGGATTAGGTAACCATAAGAATGAGTGGAGCCATTGGTATTCATATTCTTTCCAATAGTAATGATAGTATTGATTTGATTAGTGTTACCAAAGCAAAAACAAACTTCACTTTATTACACATGGTAACAGGGCAGATGGTGAAATGTTGGGGAAGGTTTGGTACCTGGTGGATGACAGGATAGGATAAGAAGCAGGGTCCAGGACTGTTTTCACTCAGTCACCAATCAGAACAACTTATTTTCATGGCAGAGCTCTTGGACAGAATGGATTAATTTCCTTTGCAGTGAGAAGACATCGTCTCTAAAGATTTGGGCCTGGAGGTTTGCTATGGGTGATGAAGAAGAGGGCAGACATAGGCCACATACAAAGATGTTGACACTGAGTGTTAACTTTATATTATTTACGTTAATATATATTATTAATCATGTTATATTAATTATGTATAATATATGAATAACTTTATATTAAACTAAACTCATTCCTACACGCCTAGTTTTTATTTCCCTTTTTCTCCTTCCTCTTTTTTTTTTAAATAATTTTTTAAAATTACTGTTTTCCAGAATTGTTATTGTGCAGGTATGTAATTCAGGTTGTTTAAGCTGGAGATTTTGAGGCTTAGGAAAAGAGTCTTATCTCTTCAGGATTATTTGATTTGCTTTTTCATCTGTTTATTTCAAGGGAATTAAAATTTTTCATTTAATTTGCTTGAACAATTTTAAGTACTTAGCAAACTCCAAATTCATTACAAATGTAGACACATTTTGCACTCTTCTGCTCTACTTCCCATAATTCAAAACAAGACCTAAAAAGAGTAACTATTTTCAATTCAGGACGATTTTGGAGATGACTAAAACTTTGTGGTGACAATCCATCAACAAATAGAATTCAATATTCAGCTTTGGGATGAGTTCTAAAGGATTTGGTCATCAAAGTAGAATAATAAGGTAGTCTCACCTAGAAGCCAGAATTATGCCAGGACTCATAAGGACAGCTTTAGGTGAAGCTGCAGGATCATGTGGGTCACTGATGAAGTGATACCTCACTGAAATTTAAAAAATAAAAAATTCCCTTCATGGGCTACCAACCCTCAGAGACACATTGTGGAATCTGGCACAAGTGATTCCCAAATCTCTTTTTAGTAGAAGGTGGGCAGGTCTCTCAGCACATGCTTTGCAATGACAGCACCATGTATGACAGCAGAGTAGACCATTCATGAAAAAAAATGAACTAAAAGTGACCCCAATCTCATGACAGCACCCAGAATGAGGGTTGTTCCCTCACTGACAAGGCTAAATTGCAGAAGCCAAAAGAGATGGATATACCAAAGGACAATGAAGGGACATTTTTAAAGCAAGTCAAACCATGAAAGGATTTACTTACATATCACTAATTATTTCTTGTGTTATTCCCAGCCTATAATCTTCTCTTCTTTGGAAGCTGGCAGGACAATGGTATGAATAAATAAGTCTTCCAGCCCCATACTTGCTGACAGACCTGAGCTCCATTTCAATGGAGCCAAGTTACCAACAGTAGCACTTCTATCCAGGAATTCTTGAACCCTACGGTTACAGAATCTCAGAGCTGACACAGCGGGGCTCTGGCTAGACTGGATTTCCATTCTGAAAAAGCAAATGGAAAGGCCATTAAGCATTTATATTTATGATGCACTTGGGCCTTGATGATAAAGGAAAAGGAAATATTCTTTATTTTGTGCCAACTTTTCAAAGTGTCCTTCCAGAAGGAGTGCCTGTGTAAGACTGAGAAAATTAATGGTAACGATGATGAATCAGTTGCAAATTGCATTTCCAATGTTTTAAATATTTAGGAGAGAATGGCTAACTAGACTGACAATCTGTAAAAATTGTAATTTTGTTTTCCAGATAAAGAAATCATGTCAAAATAAAACAATTCTTGTTATTTTTATGTTTGGAAGCATGAGGCTCTCCCAGGGAGTAGTTATTAAAAGAAATTAAGGCAAGTACTCCAAATGACTGCTTTTTACTTCAAAGAGTCACAATAATATTAATGACTTGTGGAAGCTTCTTGGAGTTGGAGTCAGGTGAACCTGAATTCCAAACCAAGTTCTGCCATATTACCTGTGTAACCTTTTGACTTTTCTGATACCCAGTTTCCACCTCTATAAATGGTATTTGAGACAATGGACTAAGTGACTTCTAAGATCCTTTACAATTCCAAATCTACATTTCTATAACTGTAGGATTTACCATGCTTTTAAGAACAGCGATAGAATCTCCCTTTTATAAATTAGACACAAAGCTTCTCAAATACATTAAACTTCAAAGTTCTTAGTGTCATGTTATTTAGAGCAGAAATGGATTGAAAGAATGTCTAATATAACCTAAATGTAAGTCACTTGAGAAGGATTCTTGCACATGAATATGGTGGCAAAGATTGCTGGGAGATGTAGTTTGATGGAGACAGTGTTTCTACCTTAGTTAACAACTCAATGCAGTTTTTTTTTTTCTGATTCCCCAAAACCCTATCCCATATCCAATTCTCTTTCAGGATAGAAGATAAATACTACCTCCTTCAAATTGAATATTCTAGGGATTCACACATTGAGGCTCCAAAATTTCTTTTCATGGGAAGCAGTTTGTCTCAAAGCTTGCTCAACTTCTCACTTTTACAAGTGTAGAAATTGGGATCCAAAAAAATTTACCAACTTCATTGTCTTCTAAGTAATAAGTAGCAGAATCAGGTTGAGTTGATGGGTAGCTTAAAACAAAAGAGTTCTAGATTAGGAGTCAGGGAAAGGGACCCACATGTGCAAAAATGTTTTATGGCAGCCCTTTTTGTAGTGGCAAGAAACTGGAAATTGAAAGGATGCCCATCAATTGGAGAATGGCTGAATAAATTATGGTATATGAATGTTATGGAATATTATTGTTCTGTAAGAAACGACCAACAGGAGGATTTCAGAGAGGACTGGAGAGACTTGCATGAACTGATGCTGAGTGAAATCAGCAGAACCAAGAGAGCATTATACACAGCAACAAGACTATACGATGATCAATTTTGATGGACATGGTTTTCTTCAACAATGATGTGATTAAAACCAGTTCCTATTGTTCAGCGATGAAGATAGTCATATACATCCAGAGAGAGGCCTGTGGGAACTGAGTGTGGACCACAACACAGCATTTTAACGCTTTCTGTGAATATTTCCATGCATTTTGTTTTCCTTCTTAGGTTTTTTTTTCTTCTTCTCTTTCTAAATCTGATGTTTCTTGTGCAGTAAGATAACTGTATAGATATGTATACATGTATTGTATTTGTCATATAATTTATCCTATTTAGCATGTATTAGATTACCTGTCATCTAGGGGTGGGGGGTGGAGAGGAGAGGAAAAGCTTGGGAAAAAAAGTTTTTGCAAAGGTCAATGTTGAAAAATCACTCATATGTTTTGTAAATAAAAAGCTTTATATAAAAAAATAGATTAGGAGTCAGAGAATTTCATTTTAAATCTTAGCTTTGCCTCTTATTACCCCTGTGACATTGGATAATGCATTTAATCTCAGCGGGGTGTAGTATATGTTCAGAGGAGACTGGTATCTCTGATATGAAGGCTACCTCAGTTTTCTATTTCATTATTTCATCTATGTCATAAAGGAACTGAGCATTCATGTAGTACCTACTAGGGTCCAATACTGTGTTAAGCATTTTTGACAATTATTATCTGATTTGATCCTAACAATATTCCTACAAAATGGGTGCTATTATTATCCCCCATTTTACAGATGGGGAAACTGAAGGTTAAATGATTTGTTCAGGATAATCATAGTAAGAGTCTGAGGCTGGATTTTCAGCCTGACTCCATGCCCAGCATCCTATTCACTGCTCAAATAGCTGCCTCTGCAGCTATCTATAAAGGATTTGAACTCAATCATCTCTAGTAGCCTTTTAGATATTGATCTGTGATTTTTCGGAAGGAAAAAAAAAGCTATCCTTGATCAAAGTAGTTTCCTGGGAAATTCTTATAATAATAAAATGGGTATGACTGGCTTATATATGGTGCTTTCTTCCTCTGTTCTGTACCTCTGCTGGTCTAGAACATATAAAGAATCAAGTCATACAGAAGCAACCATTGCCATTTGTCTCAATTCAGCATATTTCTATAACATTTTATAATTACAAGTCAATAGACTTATCCTCCAGAGTTCAAACCTGGCCTCAGATGCTGTTTGATCTGTGATCCTGGACAAGTCACTTAACCCTGTTTGCTTTGGTGTCCACATCTGTAAAATGAGCTGGGAAAAGAAATGACAATCCACTCCAGTATCTTCACCAAGAAAATCTCAAATGGGATCATGAAGTATCAGACATAGCTGAACAAATGAAAAACCAAAAAATCATGTTCCCAGTCTGTAGACTTTTGTATACTTTCAGAGAAATACTTAATTAGCCTAGTTTGGAGTATCTCTAACAATGTACTATGTCATACAAATTTTCTAATTCCTTCCTGCCAGCACAGAACAACAAAATCATACCACTAGATATTTCTATTCTCATGAAAGGAAAGGAAAACATGGTGCCCTTATGTACTGGCACAAATCATTGTAGAAAGAGCTGACCTAAAGGAGATGTTCAAACTCCCACAAAATGCCAAGTGTTGAAAGAATCCAAGATACTGGGCATGAGTGCCAGTCCAATTATCCTAGCTAAAAAAATGTGAAAAATATATTTTAAACGTATTTTAAAATTACACAAAATCACAACTTTGCAATAACCTTTAACAGCAGTTTAGGAAAAGGGGGGGGGGGAGATTTGAGGAGTTCACCAGCATTGGATGAATTCCCAGTGCTTGTTGACAGACTCAGGTTAACCACTCTCAGGGAGTTCTAGCAAATGAGAGGTCACCTGATCCTGTACTCTGTCTTTTTGAAGTCATTCCAGTCCTTCTAATTTGGATCTGGATACTAATGCTGTTGTGGTTCACTCATTTCAGCTGTGACTAATACTTTTGATCCTATTTGGGGTCTTCTCAGTGAAGATACTGGAGTGGTTTAACATTTCCTTCTCCAGCTTATTTACAAATGAGGTTTAAGTCACATAGTTGATAAGTGTCTGTGATAGATCTGAACTCAGGTCTTCCTAGAGTCTTCCTGACTCCAGGCACAGCATCCTAGCCCCTTTACCACCTGGCTACCCTTTTAGATATCATATCTATTACACTAATATGCCTATATGTATATGACTATAGTATTGATAGCATTACAGATAGCTATGGTGTCTGGAAGAACAGCTAAGTGGTACAGGATAGTGCAGAGACAGACAGACAGATAGACACAGAGACAGAGAGAGAGAGACACACACACACAGAGAAACAGAGACAGAGACAAAGAGAAACAAAGAGAGAAGGGGGCAGGAAAGACAGAGAAAGACAAGAGACAGAGAAAGAGAGAGAGACAAAGACAGAGACAGAAAGAGAGACAGAAAGAGAGAGAGAGAGAGAGAGAGAGAGAGAGAGAGAGAGAGAGATCATAGTAGATTGATAGTTATGGTTTGGACAGCTAGGTAGTCCATAGTCCATAGAGTGCCAGACTTAGAGTCAAAAAGACATCCTCCAGAGTTCAAATCTGGCCTCATATAATTACTACCATTATGACCCTGGGCAAGTCAATTAACCCTGTTTGCCTCAGTATTTTCATTTATAAAATGAGCTAGAAAAAAAATGACAATCAGCTCCAGTATTTTTACCAAGAAAATCTCAAATGGGGTCATGAAGTATCAGACATGACTGAACAAATAAAAAACAAAAACAAAACAAAAAAAAATCATGATTCCAGGAGATCATTTGCCTAGTCAGAGTAATGTAAGAGCCTTGGGAGCATAAGACTTTTATTGAAGGAATATGGCACTGATTGCTCACTACTTAGGTGAGAGGGGCAGAGAGATGCCAATCAGCTTGAAAACTAGGAGCTCTTTTCTGAAAACTATAGCACACCAAATAGAAAGGATTCTAGAGAAGAAAAAGAACAAAAGGGAGAAGATCAAAATCAGGAGGAGGGGTAGCTAGTAGAGACATGGTTTCTCGTTTAGAGAAAGACCATGTTTGAAAATTCTGAAGGTTTTCCAAATTGAGTACATAGAATTTCTCTTTTGAGTGAAGGCTTATGATCAACAATGAATCTAAGAAGCAGTATCAAAGAAAGTGTCAGACACTTTGGGTTTTTTTTGTAGTTTTTAAAAATCCTTTTTGGATGCCTTTTGCTTTTTTTATACCACAATAATTTCATTTCACACATCCTAACCACCCCAACTCCTATACACAGATCCCTTCCTTGAAAACAGAGTAAAACAAGTCAAAAATCCCAACTCTCTTTGACAACTCATACATCATTCTGCAACTTCAGTCCACTACCTGTCTAATGAGAGGAAAGTGTCTTTCATTATCTGTTCTCCAGAGCTAAGATTGCTCATTTAAATTAATACGAATTTGGGTGTCTCTTAGTGTTGTTTTGTTTACAGTATTTTTGTCATTGTTATGTTATTCTTTAGTCCCAACTCTGTCAAGTAGCAAAAAAAAAAAAAAAAAAAAAAAAGTCCACAGTAAAGACATTTTTCAAGAAGACTTCCTTGAACAAGAAGAGTTCCCTAGGTTGCTTGCCTTTATCCTTGAAGCCTCTGAGGACCAGGATTATCAGCAGACTGTGAGCAAATGTCAGCATGATAAAGTTCCATGTTGATCCAGTTACAGTAGAAAAGGAAATTGAGTGAGGAACCATTATCATAAACAGTTTTTCAAATAAACAAATGAAAGAAGCTGCTCTGCATATATGTAAGGATTTTATGGCTAATAGAATCATAGCATGTTAGAGGTAAAATCAACCTAAAACTTATCTAATTCAATCCATTTCTAAAGAAACTGAGCCTCTGAGAAGTTACATTAAAATCATGTAGATTCTACCTTTATAAGATCTATTCCTACCTCTTCACTCATATAGCCACTGTCCTGATATAGATACTCTGAAGCTTTCATCCATATTGTTTATGTTTGAGCACTGAGAAGGCCTAAGATCAAAGGTGATCTCAGACACTATAAACTGTGTGATCCTGGGGGAATCACAACATCTGTCCCCATCTGTAAAATGGGGATAATAATAGCACCAGTTTCCAAGGGCTGATGATGGTAAGGATAAAATTAAAATGATATATAGCTCTTTGCAAATCTTAAAGTTTGGTAGCAGATATTATTTGCTTATTTGATTGATTTTCTCTATCTCACCTATGCTAGAAGTATAGTGATCAGAACTGCTCAATCCCAATACTGATTGATTAGCACAGGAGCTTCTAGTAAGGGAATTCCCTCTGCCAATGCAAGAAGGTCCCTTCTCTAAAACTCTCTGCAGTCTTAAAGTAATTACTAGAGTAAATAGTAAAATCTAGGTAATTACCTAGAGTTCTAATGGATCATATGACTTGCCTAGGAGCAATGTGTCAGAGGTTGAGCTTGACCCCAAATGTTCAAGGCTTCAAGACCTGCCCTTAATTCACTATACCATGCAGCTTTCTTCAGCTCACTTAATTGTCTAATATTCACTGTGATTATAAAAAAGTCAAATGAAGACACAGAGAAAAACTCTCAAATAGGAGAACTATACCAACTTACTCTATTTTCCCCATACTTCTCTGCTTGCAACTATAAAGATGGGGTAGATAAGACATCTTCAGCATGCAAAGCTGAAGGAAAACTATTTCATATATGTGTGTATACATATATACACATATATACATAAATATACATATTTATATGATATATATACATACATGTATCTACTGTTCCAATCATACCAGGTGATAGAGTGGGAGGGATAGAGGGGCATTTTAGATACAAATTAGCTACTTATAATGCTCCTACTGTTTTAGTAAAGTGTTCTTAGTTTGCATGTTTGAGAATACTGATGCTATTAGTATGTAGATAACCCACTCACTGATTACTGGGATCCCTAATGGTTTTTTGCTTTCATCTATCTCTTTTTTTTAACCTGATCTCATATCAATCCCTTTCATGTATTTCAAGTTTCAGCCAAACTGGATTAACATCTATTCCCCAAAGTCAGTATTCTTTGGCCTTTGTGCATTTGCACAAGCCCTCCCCTCCTCTCCTCTTCTCCACCTCTCAGAATTCTTGTCCTTCAAATTCAATTCAGGTAACAATTACTCCATGAAACCTTCCCTGATCACATCCCAATTGTTAATGACTTTTCCTTTGTCAAATAAGTTTTTCTTTATTTTTACTTCTGTTTGCACATGTATCCTTATCCCATCCATAGAATAAAGGCTTCCTAACAGTAGGGATTATTTCATTTTGTCCTTTTATTCCCAATGACTAACAATATGCCTTGCATATGGTAGACACGTAATAAACATTATATCTTATTCCATTTATTTTTTTATCAGCAATCATTAAACAGTCTTTCTTTTCTTCTTAGTTTCTACATCTTGGTACCCACCACCATATTACTATTGGTCAGTCCTTATTAACCACAGCACGTCTCTGTAATGTGTTGAAACTTTTACGGTGACTGATGAGTGTAACTGAGTGGATACAGAACCAAAGTGGATATAGAAAAAATTAACGTCACGAGTAATTTGCTTCTGCTGCTCCAAAAGCTTTTAAAACAATGAAATCATTTTTTATTAAGGAACATTTAAGGTCTAGCTAGTTTAGAAGACATTGTATTTTTATGGACAGCACCATAGTTAAGCATTCTAAATTATACAGCAATCCAAAAATAAATCCTGGTCCAAGTGCTTCATTGAAAACTGGCCTATAAACTTTGAGATTTTTAGCCTATTTGGAGGGCAGAAGTGGGAGGAGAGGTTGTTGTTGGAAATCATTGAACAGTAATCAGAAATCATCTGCAAAGATGGTAAGGATCTTAAAGATCAGCTACACCAATTCCCCCACTTTATATATAAGGGACTGAAGTCCAAATAACTTAAGCATATTTCCCAAAGGCACAGAGCTTAGGTGAAGACAGAACTTTGACTCTGAACCCAGTTTTTTTGGCTCCCTTTTCAGACTACCCCCCCCACTATACTATGCTGTCATTTCATTGGAATCTATTTCTTGATTAGGTAAACCACATAATTTTTTATATGTAACCTAAATGTCTCAAGCAGTGACCTTCATCAAATTCAAGGTTGAACATGGACATGAATTTGAGAATAAATTAGACTTAAAGAACCAGCAAGACCTTAGAGTTCTTAGTTAGAATCTCCTTCCTTACTGCTTGACTGTCCAATATTTAAACCCTCATCAATCTTCATCCCAAACTAAAAGAATTTCACCCTGCTAATTAAAAAAAATAGTGACTCCCTATTACCTATGCTCTTTATTTTGATAGCAAGAGTTTCCACAAACTGGTTCTAAACTACCTGTAAAGTATAATCTCATACTAGTCCCTTTCACATATTCTATATTAGAACAAAAAATCAAATACTTATTTCCTAGTCTCATTCATCCCCCTTTAGTCTCTGTATCATTCTCTCATAATAGAAATAGACAATTGATGGTATAGCGAAAAGTATGCCAAATTTCACATTAGAGGGACTCTAGTTCAAATACTGGCTCTGCTATGTGACTTTAGGCAAGTCATTTATTAAGCCTTAAGATCATCATATATAAATGAATAATTTGGACTAGATGACTTCTAAGAAGTCCTTCCAATACTAAATCCTAGTGTTTAGTATGATGCTTGGCACATAGTAGGTAACAAATAAAAGTTTATTTATTGATTATCTTCAACTGCTGAATTCTTTCCCTTCCTCTAAAGGCTGACTGAGATACCATCTCCTTGATGAAGCCCTCCCTTTCTCCTTTTGTCCAGGCAAAAGATATCTCTCTTCCATTGCATTTCTTATAGAATATTGCCTAGATCTTCCCTTTCCACTTATCTTACCCTGCATAGTATATAGAGAGCCAATGTGGGCTATGTAATGCTCAACAAATTACTTAACTTCTTAATATCCCATGCAGCCCCTAAAGACTAGAGGTAATAAACTACAAGTTACCAGTTAACTGAATTAGTAGAGAAATTTTCCATATCAAGAATTATATCAAGGAAAACATGAATTTGACTTTTAAAAATATTCACCTGCCATTAGGTTATAAGATCACTGATAGAAAAACTTACATCATAACCATCTTTATTTCTAGCTTTTAACTATATGTAAGGAGTATATCTTATACATAAAAAGTAGGGCAGATGCTAGAGAATCCAGGGGGGGGGAAAAAACACTGATTTTGGAGTCTGAAGACAAATTCAAAACCTTCTACTCATTACCTGTGAAACTCTGGACAAGTCACTTAACTTGTCTGGGATTAGATGACCTCTAAATTCCCAATTAGTTTTGGAGTCTAAAGACAAATTCAAAACCTTCTACTCATTACCTGTGAAACTCTAAACAAGTCACTTAACTTGTCTGGGGTTAGATGGCTTCTAAGGGCCCTCACAACCCTAAAATTAATTTCATTAATAAATTCTTGCTATTGAATTCAAATGAGTCAGATTGAGTTGAAAGCTTATGAGAAGTGAGGTAAAAAACCTAAAATTAGAAAACAGGAAAGTGAAGACCAAAGAATAAAATGAGAAAAGAGAAACAATAGGGGAAAATCTCATGAGATATAGAATAAAATAAGGAAGATGTCTATGAGAACTCAAGGGAAAGTAGAAGCAGAATAGATAGGTAGGTAAATGGGAAAGTTTATGGATTAGTGAAAAGAAAGTAGGTAGATGAATAAAAACTCCAGAGAGTGGTTTTAAAAGGGATCACTTTGAATACCCTAAGGAAAAAAAAAATAAGATATGTGGAATTGAAACTACTTCAGCTATTTGCAATATGGGAATTATTCATTTTTTCTTACAAAAATGATAAAAAAGATATCTTTTTGTTATTTAAGATATCTGAAGCTAAGAGAATATATGTTTCTTACCCAATAAAAAGCAGGCTTATAGATGCTCTTCTGGCACTTAGATGCCATAAAGATGAATTTCTTTTCTCCTTCAGACTTCCCGTGGCCTTACTACCATGTTACCAGTAGTATCTGACATATAATGAAAAAGAGAAAATAGCATTCTGAACGAGCTCCTCCTTTCTTTGAATTCAATAGTCTAATCTTTTTAAATGGCTTTCTGGAGACCTATTCAAAAATATTTCTTGAAAGAAATTGCACTCTACCTTTTCTTCTTCCCGATGAGATAATAACGATTCCTTATGATTATAGAGCAATTCTATCTAAAAGGCTTAGTGCTTTACCTGTTGCTTTTTAAACTTAAAAGGGAAAAAAACTATTTAATCTATATACCACTACTAGCGAGGCAACAGAGATTATCCCCATTTGAAGCCAAAGCAAAAAGATGTTAAATATAGGAGTAACAGACTGAGAAATAGAGCCCCTTGCTTGATTTCACTAGTTTAAACTGCCTCTAAGAGTGGATCTATGCATACCTCAGCCCAATTTGTGCCAAAGACTCAGTAAGTCTAATTTGTCTCTTCAAATCTATTGAGGTTTTCTTAATGAAGCCTGTCATTCAGTACAATCGAATCTTGATAGATTAAGCCTAGAATCTGTTGGGACAAAATGAACATGTTGCGTCCAGCATAGATTGAGTTAAGGATAGACTCCACTAAAAATATCACTCATATGCAGCAGTGATGTCAAAATCAAATAGAAATGGGGGGCCACTGAACCCTATATGAGGATCCCTGCAGCTGCTTATGGATTTAGAAAACCACATATTATCACAAACTCTGTTCTTTTGCACTCTTTTGTTAAATATTTTGCAATTACAATTTAATCTAGTTAGGCTGGATTCGGGACTTCTGAATGTTTCCTACACCTGTGCTATAGGGAACACCTAGATGAGGAAACTTTCTGTATCAGAACAGGTCAGTACTTTCTCTGAAATTTATAATCTTAAGAGAGTTAACCTGGAGTACTGAGAGGTTGAGACTTACCTAGTGAACCCACGTCTCTCTGTCTCCCAGGCCAGCTGTCTATCCACTGCTCCACTGCTTAGATGCTATTGGTAATCCTAAACCTAACCAAGCTTCCATACCATCAGCATTGTCCTCCTAAACACAAAATAGGATGAGGGGAAGAGAGCTGGTTACATTGTGAGTAACTTTTCTATGTATTATTTCTTGGCTAGATTGAGAACAACAATATCAACATCCAGATACATATAATAGTAAAAACAGGGGGAGAAGTCTCCTGTGTCCCAGTAGAGCAATTTCCCACCTAGAAAAATTAAATTAGAATGAGCTCCAGAGAAAATGAAAGCTGAGGAAATAAACTTGGAATTGGAAAGATCTGAGTTCAGATACTATGTGTCATTGAACAAGTCACTTAACCTCTCTGAAACTCAGTTTCCTCATTCATAAAATGAAAGTGTTGAATCTTTGCCCCTATGATCCCTTGGAGTTCTAAATCTGTGGTTCTAGGATCCTAAATCCCTAACCTCCCTATTCTTTGTTTTCTCCCAGTCTTTGTAATTTGTTACCCCTTTCTCTAACATTTAGTATCAGATGTCCTTCTTTCCCAACTCAGGAACCCAATATCCTGATACTAGAGCTGTAATTAAGGGAGAGTAACTAGGGCTTGGTCTCAGGGCACTAATTTTAATGAGTGCTAACAGTATGTGTGTGTGTGTGTGTGTGTGTGTGTATACACATATATATTGTGTATATATACAAGACATATATGCATATGTATATATACAAATATAAAAATACAGACATATACATGTATATAATGTGTGCTAAGTATACATAAGAACATATACATAACACAGTTCTTCAGTAGCATAAAAAGGACAAAGTTTGCATCCTGCTAGTTGCAATAATAAAAGTAGGAAGCCACCAGTAGCGAACTTCTTCTATACCCTTGCCTCTGCAAAGCTCCTGCCTCATTCCACTGTCCTTGTGAGCCCATCTCTCAGAGCAGCTTAACTAAGGGCTTACTTTGTGTCACCTTCTCTGGCTACTCCTTGGATTCACTTTGCACAATTTGTTCAGGTCCAAAAGTTCCCAACTACACCTCTATGCCTTAATATCTTTACCTCTCTTCCTTCTGTCTCAGAATCTGAGCTCATAAAAAAAAGTCTGAAACTCATTAAAAACCAAGATACAGGGGCAGTGGTGGATAGAGCACCAGCCCTGAAGTCAGGAGGACCTGAGTTCAAATTTAGTCTCAGACACTTAACATTCCCTAGCTGTGTGACCCTGGGCAAGTTACTTAACCTAAATTGCCTCAGCAAAAAGAAAAAACAAAAACAAAAAACCAAGATACAAAGGACTGATGACAGCTTAAAGCAGTATCTTTCTATGAAGTTAGTTTAAGCAGCCTAACAAATCCTTATGGGAAAAGAAGGTGTAACCACAGAATTTCGGGTATCTGACAAGGGATGTGAAACGATGGGAAGGTATTTTTTGCTTTGTGGTGCTTTTTAAGTAACATAAACTTATCAACAAGCCTGGAATCAGACCGTGTAAGAGGGCAGACCTAAAAGAAAGGTAGCACTAAAGCATGTATAACTGAATGTTTTAGTTGTTATTACAGCCCTCGCTCCTTTATCTGTCACTGTGGTATCAGATCACTGCAATACAACAGAACAGATTGAAGACCCAGCCAACTGCACTACCCACCAGTTTGGTGCAATTACAGCTTTGCACACCAATATTCCATCTACAAGGAAAGGCATATCATCTTCATTACATTTTAGAGCAGTATCAGATGGGCTGCTCACTGCACTTTGTAGCCTGTGGAAAGCAGAGGACTCACACGGTGTCTACCATGTGCCTGAAAGGGCTCTCAGACAAAGCAAAGGGAAGAGAGAGGGCACTTTTCTGCCATTTGAAAATCTGAGTACAGGTATTCATTTTGCCAATAAACTTGGCTCTACAAATCATACCACCAAACTAAAGTCAATCCAATATGAAAAAACAAAGAAATAAGCAGCATAATATCAGAAGCTTGCCCTTATCTCTAGCAATGACACGTCACAAGATACAGCCTCTCAAGGCCTCCATGACCCTACTTATTTTTCCTGATCAAGGCTTGGCCCACACATTTTTCTAGACTTTTTCGCCCTCTACATTTATTTTAAAAATAAAAAGCTATTATTTTTTAAAATAAAAATAAATAGATATGGATATTTGACAAAGGTGCCATGTTATATAGGCTTACTCCTGAATGATTTTTAAATGCTTTATTTATACCTTTTGTTTTTTCCAATTGCCAACCTGGCAGTTTTCTTCACCAAAATACTCTTTCCTGGCCACCATTTATAAATATGTATTGTCTCCTCCATTACTTCCTCAGCCTACCCCAAAGTGCCTTGTCTCCACATGAATCCTCTCTTACAACAAAGAAAAATGGTGAAATAAAACCAAGTATGAGATAGTATATGCAGTGTTTTGTCTAAATAGTCTCTCATATTTCTACCAAAAGAAAAGGAAATGTTTCCTCTCTTCACTTGAACCAAGTGACCAAGATTGGTCATTGCAATTCATTTGAGTTCAGCTGCATTTTTATCTTGTTTTCATTGACATTAGTTTAACTCATATATCTTCTTATCCTAGCCCTATTTTCATCATTTTTAAATCAGATTCCCCCAAGATTTTACAAACACCCTACAAATACATATCAGTAAGACAGAAAGAACCTGCAGTCTCCTAGTAAATGTATTTATATAAATATCTCTCTCTTCTTTCTTTTTCATTTTTATTTCTGGATGGGATACTTTCCTTGGTATAGGTCAGGTGAAATATAAGATGGCTAAAGAGGCTGTGTGTTCAGCAGGTAGAACTCAGACTGGACAATGCCAAATAGGGGAGTGTTTACACAGATCATATTTTGGACCAAAACACCTAAATAAAGTCATCTCTCTCCCCCCAAACCTATTTTCTAGTTCCAGAACCATATTTTGGACCAAAAAAATCTAAATGAGATCAATCTTCTCCCCCAAGCCTCTGTTTTCTAGTTCCAGAACCAACACCATGACAATGCTTCAGTCTACTCCACTATGTCATCTCCACTTACCATTCTTATAATTCTGTAAGCCAAAATACTCTTTCCTAGCCACCACTTTCCTGTCTGTATTATCCCTCCTAATTGAAAATTGAGTGGATGCCTACCAATTAGAGAATGACTGAATAAGTTATGATATATGAATGTAATGGAATATTGTTTTATAAGAAATGATGAGCAGGCTGATTTCAGAAAAGCCTGGAAAAACTTACATGAATTGATACTAAGTGAAGGGAGTAAAACCAAGAGAACAACTGTACACAGTATCAGCAAGATTTTGTGATGATCAACTATGATAGACTTGGCTCTTCCAAGCATTACAGTGATCCAAGACAATTCCAATAGAGTTGGGAAGGAAAATGCCATCTGCTTCCAGAGAAAGAATTATGGAGACTGAATGCTCATCAAAACATGCTATTTTCACCTTTTTTATTTGCTTTTTCTCTCTTGTTCTGATTCTTCTTTCACAACCTGACTAATATGGAAATATATTTAATATGATTGTACATTTATACCTATATTAGATTACTTGCTGTCTTGGTGAAGTGGAGGGAAGGAAGAGAGGGAGAAAAATCTGGAACTCAAAATCTTACAGAAATGATGTAATTTTTTACATATAATTGGAAAAGTAAAATGCCATTGTTTTATCTCTATTAAAATATAAGCCTATCAAAAGCAAAGACTATCTCTGCTTTTGTGTTTGTACCTTAAGTGCTTAGCAAAATGGTTGACACATAGTAAGCACTTTTTTTATTTTAATTTATTCATTTCAACAAGGAAGTATTAAATAGAAGACAAGGAAGGAATAAAAAGTAGGGGTATGAGATATGCAATACTCAGACCCAAGAATTCATGACCCATTCTGTCATTTTTTCTTCTCATTGTGACACCAAATAATGTCTTGTCTGATTTTCCTCCCATATACCAACCCCTCAAAATTAGGTATAACTTCCCATATATCCTTATAATCAACTATCATTCATGAATCTATTATACAGCAGATGGTAGTATATGATACTTTTATCAATCACATACCATATACACAAAAGCACCAAAAGGTTAATGTATTCAATTAATGTGACATTTTCTGTGTTTCCAGTTCAATAATTTTAAGTTACTAAGCTGATTATCCCCCAAAAGCCTAATAAGAGCAAACAAATATCTTCTACTTACAAACAAGAAAATTATTTGAGTAATATAAATTTAAAATGAAATCATTTGTTCAATTTCTTTATCTGTATGAAGGGTAAAGACAATGGATTCTAAGGTCCCTTCCAGTTCTAAGAGTCTGATACTAGTCTAAGAGATTTAAAAAAAAAAAAAAAAAGCTCCTGTATGCACTAGGATGTCTGTATTCATCTCAAAATTAAAATCTCAATGACTTTGAAAACCAACACTTTCTTCAAGACTACTCAATAGCCAAATACTCAGAGATCCCCACCCAGAATATTTCAAGTTACTAGAGTTCTGGCAAATAGAAAATTGCTTTAGAGGTTGCTAATAAAGTATTAATCTGATGGCCTGAGAGAGACCACACCTTCCAAAAAATCTCTCCTGGCCTCTTATATGTTGCTGTTTTTACTGATCTAAAGGTTAGTCACTTGAGAACAGTCTACAAAACCTTATAGCAAATGATGCAGATCAAAGTAAGCAGAACCCAGACACTGGTTTACACAATGATACCAATTTCATAAAGAAAAACGTGGGGGGTTGGGAGGAGGAATAGAAGTTTTACCAATAGTAAATGGACATAGCTCCCTTTTCTCATCATAAAGATGGTGAGTATAAGTGTGAAATGAGACATACACTGTCAAACATGAACCAGGGGAGGAATTGGTTTTGCTTGATTGTACTTTAGTTACATGGGAGAGTTTTATTGAGGGTAGAGAGTGACAAGAATTTTTTTAAAAAGCTTCAGTGAAATATTTTCTTTTGAGAAAGGAACAAAGACAAAGAGAGAGAAGAGGTATAAGAGAAATTGAGATACACAGAGACAGAAAAAGTGAAAGGGAAAGATACAAAGAGTCAGAGAAGGAAGAGAAAGGAAAGGGGAAAAGAGAAAGAGAAGAAGTGGGAGAGAGGGAGAGATAGACAGAGGGAGAGGGAAGCAGGGAGGGAGTGACAGGAATTTAAAAAAAAAGCTTCAGTGAAATTTTCTTTGGAGAGAGAAACAAAGACAAAGGGAGAAAAGAGGTGGAAGAAAGAAACTGAGATAGAAACAGAAACATAGTGAAAGGGAAAGACAGATACAGATAAAGTCAAAGAAGGAAAAGAGAAAAGAAAGGGGAAAAAAGAGGGGGGAGGGAGAGAGGGGGAGGGAAGGGGAGAAAGAGAGAGAGAGGGAGGGGGAGAGAGAGGGAGAGGAAGGTGGAGGAAGGGAAAGAGAGAGAGGAGGGGAAGGAGGGAGAGGGGGGGAAGGAGAGGGGGGAAGGAG
>JAJPUD010000474.1:195305-312828 GCA_023553655.1 Myrmecobius fasciatus | reverse complement strand
GGGGGGGAAGGAGGGAGAGAGTGGGAAGGGAAAAAGGGGGAGGAAGAGAATGAGGAGGGAGGGAGAGAGTGGGGAGGGAAAGGGGGAGGGAGAGAGTGGGGAGGGAGGGAGAGGGAAGGAGAGGAGGGAGGGAGGAAGAGAAAGAGAGGAAGGGAGGGAGAGAGAGGGAGAGGAAGGGAGAAAGGGGGAGAAAGAGAGAGGGGAATAGGGGGAGGAAAAGAGACAGAGATAAAACAGACACAGAGAGAGACAGAGACAGAGACAGGAGAGGAAAGAGGCCCACTTTTTGAAGAATCAATCCCGCTTATTAGTTTAGGAGCAGAGCAGTGTTCCCACGTCCATGTGCACTCTAGCAAATTTCTCTTGCCGAGCACGCTTTTGCCGTGATAATCCCTCCCACGAATACATTTGACTCCTCTTCTCAAAAATGCCCCGTTAGCTCTTTCTCCCCAAAGCTGAAGGACCTAAGAAAGCCGCGCTGCCTCTTGCACACTGCCCGACTTTTGCACGCTGCCCAGACTTTTTTGCACACCGCGAGCATCCTCCTAAGGGCTGTCCCGGCCTCCCTGGGAGCCGCCGAGAGAACTGAAGAGCTATTTACATAATGGGACTCCTGAATAGTTTCAACCGAGAGATGTGCCGGGGAGCAATGCGCATTCAGCATTCGCACAGACCCATTATCTCCCATTTGTCTCATCTGCCGCGCCGTGGGCCTCGCGAGGACCGGGCCCGCCAGAATATCGGGCAGCCGCGGGTTCACGTTGGAGCGCAGGTGTAGCTCATACTGAGGCAAGCTCCCTGGGGCTTTATTCCCCTGGCCTGTAGCCAGAAATGAGTGGAGTGGGCCGCAGATGCGGCTTCCACCTTCTCAACTGAGAGGCCCCTGACTTTAAAACAAGAATGTTCTCCGAAGCGTCCCCAAGATTTGATGGGAACTCATTCCCCCAAACCAGGAAGGGCAGCTGGGGCGCAGCGCAGAGAGTGCTGGGCTGGGAGGGAGAAAGGCTGACGGACGACGAAGCTTTGCTTAGACATTTACTCAGCGAAGTGACCCTGGCAAATCACTTAACCTTTCTCAGCCTGTTTCCTCATCTATAAAATTGGAAGCGCCTACCTCATGGGGTTGTTGTGAGGATCAGTGAGACGGCCTAGGTAAAGCACTCTGCAGACCCTAAAATGCTCCATAAATACTATTAATAATGATGAGCAAAAGAGAAGAAATCCAGCTGACAGGCGTTAAATATCCCTGAAATCGTCCATATTCTTAGGGTGAGCAAGCAAGAGGCTGTCATCACGATTCCTTTCAGATGTCACCTGTCTCTTTCACCCCGGGTCCTCATCTCCATCATTTCTCCTGTAAAAGAAGATACAGATTTCCAATTTCTTTGCCCTTTCTGTCTTAGAAATAATCATATAATCCTCCCTTAGATTTCCTAAGGATTTTTGTTTTATTTTCTTGCTGCTGATAACTACAGGGGAGACATTAGGGATTAACAGCATGTCTCAAATGGAGACATGATCCATTTTGTGTGGATACTCCCCCTGATAATTACAGATCCCATCTCCATGCCTCGCCGTCTCTGGAACATCTCTTCCTATAGCTTTGACACAGAACATCTATGCAATCTGCTGTAGGCTTTCCTCATATTAGAGCACCCAGTCCGTCCACTAGTTAGCCTTCATTTGCCCTGTGATCAAGCCAATATGCTTTTCTATCACCTATTTTTTTTCAATGGCTTCCCTTGTTTTGCTTCTACATAAGTCTTTATAATGTCTTACAACCTACTCACAGTGACAGAGAATCTTTCCATTGCCCTCTGAGTGATCCTCAGCTTTATTTAGTTCATTAGAAATTGTGAGGGTCTATGATTCACAGCCATACAATATCACAGAAGAACCTTGGGGTTGGAAAAAAATGTTTCAGAGGGAAAAATGAGGTCATTAAAAGTACTCTGAACTTTCCCCAAAACTTGGGCTCTCTCTTCCTTCTGTATCATTGTCTTTTGCCTTATCTGTGTGGGGGGGGGGGGAGAGAGAGAGGAGGGGAGGGAAAGAGAGAGGGAGAGGGAGACAGAGACAGAGATAGAGAAATAGACAGAGAAAGACAGAGACATAGAGACAGAGACAGAAAGACACCTAAAAAAAAATTTAGGTGTATATGTATATGTATGTAGATACATATGTATATGTTGGTATAAATGGATGAATGCTATAGTTTTTTTATTCAGCTGCTTACAATAGTTTGGACAATAGACTTTTTCATCAACTTGGCTTTTCTTTTTGTGAATAATGAGAATAAATATTGTTAGATATGTCACTTAGGAAGCTGTACACTGTTCCAGGGTTTGGTGCAATCAGCACAAAAGGAATATAGCTGGGTTCCAGTTAGTGCAAATAATCAGTGGTCTCATAATTCAAAAATTCATTAAATATTGGCCTAGAATTAATTATAATATTTTACATAATTATAACTTCCAGTAGTGCGAATTTGAATACATGCATCCACTCCAGAATATTCATTATTTACACTAATCAGAGCCAGCTACCTGGACCACCTCACCATCTGTAGGAAATCCTTCTTTCTCCTAATTCCCCAAGACAATATTGAATTCCTTTTATGTGCATTTGTCTCCCTGTTATGTTTTCCTTGATATTATCAATCATAGGGTCATCATTTAAAAAAAAAGTTTACTTTTGTATTTTACAGTAGAATATTTTCCTTGAGGGAAGGGATTATGTCAATTTTTACTTCTAGAACTGTGACTGGTACACAGTAAGGACTTAAGAAATGTTTGCTAACTGAACTATCAAGGAAATCTTGGATAAATTAGACAAATGCATGGAAGATTCCTTTAAGATGATATTTTCCTCTACTTTCATATTAAATGTTTTTTGTTTTTATTTTATTAGTCTAACAACAGCAAGCACAGTGGGATTTCATGTTCATATCTTTTTATCAATTGTGTAAAGGAAAAGTTATAGTCTATTTCAGACTATCTCATGAAAAAAAATTATCTATTCTCTGCTTATATCTTCATCAAAATACCCTTGTTGAGATCATAATTTCTTCTCATGAACATATTATGCAGATGGAAAGGTGGGCATGCAAGTTAGTAGTTACTGATATTCTCTCAACTTTTCACAACAAGAGTAAAATCTGCCTTTTCTCCAACAACTTTGATGGCTTCTCCTCCTCCATGTCCTCACATTTGTGTCAACTCTACCATGAATTTCTTCTTTGTAACTAATCTAAGTCATCTTTGTTGTATAAAGCAAATGTCATTTCCACTTTCTCTATAAGTACATCAAGGACTATGACATGAGTCCAAATATGACATTTCTACCATATTTGATAGTAAAGGAGATTATTATAAAATTATTACTTTTTTTTCTATTTTCCATCTACTTATGCTTTCAAGTTCATCCTTAATTGTTCTCAGGATGGCTATATGCAGTTGAGACTTGTTGAGATTTTTTTTTTTCACAAAACTTACTTTTCATAAAAAATTCATAAAACAGAAGGAAATTCAGAAGGAAGCAGAAAAATGGGATAACTTTAAAAGTAATATGGAAAGTTTATTATTTACTTTAAAAAAAAGCTTTACAAAACAAAGATTTGCAGTTTTACATAGAATTCTCTTTTCTGTTCTACTTTGTCTATGGACACATTCTTTTTGGGAGTGTTTGTAAAGTTCAGAATTTAAAGCATTAAAAAATACTTATTTAAAACATATTTCCCTTCCATTATTTTTGGCTGATTTGCTAAGTAATTCTACAACTCAATCTTACACCATCCTTCTCTGTAAAAAAAATTACAAATTAACATATTCTAAATTACTGTTTGCTTTAGGTGCTTTATTTCTCCTCTTGACAAGGAGAGCAAGTGGCTGAGGCAGTCTCTAGAGTTGTGTGTATAAGAATATATATGTCTATTTGTCTGTCTCTCCTAGCTATATTGACTAATTTGCAATGATTGTTATAGTTATGCTTATTTCATAAACCAAGCTGATGAAAAGGTCTATTGTCCAAACTATTGTAAGATGCTGAATAGAAAAATTATAACACTCATCCATTTCTACCTACATACACATGGTTGTTTAGTCATGTCTGGCTCTTCATGACCTTCAACTGGGGGTTTTCTTGGCAAAGTTATTTCACTTGGCAAAAAAAAGTGACTTGCCATTTCCTTCTCCAGCTCATTTTACATATGAAAAAACTGAAACAAACAGGGTAGTTTGAGTTTGCTGACTGATTGTTATGTAGAGTAGCTCAGCCTAATAAATGTCAGAAGATTTGAATTCAGTCTTCCTGATTCCAGTCCCAGGGCTCTATGACTGTCCCATCTATCTGTCTCATGCGTGCGCGCGCGCGCACACACACACACAGATGTATTTTTGAAATGCAGTATGAATAACTTACTAACTCAGCATGCAGCTATTTTAATTGTATATTCTTTTTCTCATTTTTATTCTTTCTTGTGGTTTTGTGTTTCTTTTGAGCTTTGCTCTAGTTAGTTGGGAGTCTGTCATTGCACTGACAATTGACTCAGGAATGATATGCACATCAATAATGACTCATTTTCGGGCAGCTAGGTGGCGCAGTGGATAGAGCACCAGCCCTGAAGTCAGGAGGACCTGAGTTCAAATCTGGTCTCAGACACGAAACAGCTGTGTGACCCTGGGCAAGTCACTTAACCCCAATTGCCTCAGCAAAAAAAAAAAAAAAAAATAATGACTCATTTTCTTTCCATTAAGATAGAATCAGTTTGTGTATGTTTGTGTGTGGTGTGTAAAGTTAGTGTTCTCTACATCTGCAAACTTATTCTTTTCTTAAAGTTAAGTACCCATGAATTGTAGATCTCTCATAGTCCTTACTGAAATATATTTCTCAACATATTTTCCCCTATCTTAGCCCATATCCACCTCTGCATTGAAATCACTGAATGTCAAAGTATATAGCAATTTAATTTGAAGGATCTTATCTGTTTCCTCTCAGGTTTTATCTCTTCATTCCCTGCAACAGATACTTGAATATAAACTTCAGTTATTTTTGTTTGTTTATTTGTTTTTTATAAATACCTATGAAGAGCAGTGCAATACAAAATTATCAGATATCTCATGGAATTGTTTCTTGTATTTTGGGGTTCATGAAAGAATAACTCTATCACCTCCTTTATTTGTCCCTCCAAGGGAGAGTGTAAGGCTTCTTCCATTTAGTTTCAGTTTCCTTGTATCATCTAGTCTCATTTTTAGTGAAAATAGGACTATTGATATAATTCATTTCCTCCAGTAATAAATTCATTCATTTGACCTTTTGAACCTCACATGTAGAATAACAACTGAATAAATGTTCATAGGTGGTCTAAAAATTGTATAATTTTAGCACCTTTTGTCCTCTTTTTATCCATTTTTATACTGTCTGTAGAAATAATTAAAAGAAGTAGAGGTGAGGAGAGAATGTATTCCAAGATAGTCTATTCAAAGATAAATGATAGGATATGGGATAAGTTAGCATATGGGGGACAGTAATCATGCTCACTTGGCAATACCATGGAGTATTTGAAGTATTTTAATGTGTAGCAAGTCTGAAGCTACTAGAGCCAATTCACTAATCTAACTGGTAACTGGAAACAAACCTTGTCAAAATTTGTATTGTTGTCTTTGCTCCTGAGCAACCCATCTTTGAGAAAATGTCTTATTTCCAGCAAGCCTACTCCACAACGTTTAGTAATATATGATATAATCCATTCAAAAATTTACAAATGATTTAGATTTTCAAACACAAAGAGTTGCATATTATCTACCCACAACTTATTAAAAATGAGGTAGCTATAACTACATCTAATTTATGACAGAAGTATATACAAGGTTTGATGAGACTGGAGGCTATGTTGTGGTAATTCAGTACTGGATGATCAGCATTAAAAATTATTGCAAAAATTATAATGAAAGGAAACTGGATTGATGATAGCTGCAAAAGATATACGACAATGAACAAGACAATAGAATATGTAATTGGAGTGTGTACTGTCTTGGATGCTGTCAATTATGTTAACACATGTGATAATGTTCCTAGCATTATACAATTAGCCCTCAAATGTGTTGGTAAGGGTTTAATGTCACATTACAAATGTGAACCAAAGAATGTGTAGGAACAGCTGCTCCCAGATATGCTTGGAGAGAGCTATGATGACAGAACAATAAATTCCGGTCAATGGTTTAGTTAGGTGTTTGGCTACTTAAGGAAGGTCAATAAAACAATGGATTTTATATCACTGTTCTATTAAGCAGGGATATGCAAAATACATATGCAAAAAAAAAAGATAAGTGTGGCTGTCTGGTGAAGGAGCTGTCAGGAGCATGGAGATTGAGATACAGCAAAAGGAAGCCAATTATTATCACAGCAAAAGGGAGTGATTCTGCAGACACTAATTAAACACATCTTAAGGAACGGAGGATCCATTATGTACTGAGGCCATTTCAAAATGACAGTATTTCTGAATTCCTGTCATACAACCAGGTGATGTTTATCTCAGTGGGAGATGATCTTAATGGACTTGGCTCATGCCTTTACTGTAAAAATATGTAAAGAGCAAATTAATGTAAAAAGGAGGAAAAAATATGCAAGCAAAGTAACAATAATACTTTTAAAAGCTGTCTTCTTAAGGGCAAATATTGTAATCATACCAATTGACATCATAAAGAATCTCTATCGTTCAGCCTCTAAGTAATTTTTCCTCATTTCTCAAAAAGTTCAGGTCACTTAGAATCTTTTCCTCCCCAACTCTGCCCTCCCTAATCAATTTCTTCATTCTAACTCAGCCACATAAAATAATGCCTTAGATCTTTTCCTTCCTTATTACTCTGCTACTCCATGAGTTCAAACTCTGAAATTCCCCTCTATAGTTAAGATTCTGCTCCTGCCCTTCTACCTCTTCTGCTTCATTTTCCCAAAACCTATTTTTCTCATGGCCAACTATAGTAAACCAGCCTCTCTCTCTTGATCTCCTCTTCCTCCTTTTCTTCCTCCTCCTCCTCTTCTTTTTCCTTCATCATCCATAATTACACTTTCATTTTACTTCATTGACAGTCTTGTTAACCAATTCAACTAAATTCTGGCCTTCACTTTTGATGCTTCACTCTTGTCCTAATAATCACTCTTGTAATTTTTAAACTCATATTACCATCTTTAATGTTCTTTAAGCTGATGAATAATGCTAGAAGTCATGAAACCACACCAAATGGGAACTCTACAAATTTGTGTTACTAGGACTCAACTGGACCCTTACTACTTCAATCTTTTTATTTTCCTTTGATTTCTCTTTAGCAGATGCTTCAGACCTTTTTTTTCTCAAGTCTTTCATGCTATCCCTCTACTCCCAACTCTTTCAGCAGATGTCCTTAACTCTTACTTTATCTAGAAAATCAAAGCCATTTGTCATGAGTTTTGTTACCTCCCTTGCTCCATAGTACAAAACTGCTCTATATTTTACCCATAAAGTTATTTTTTGCTTTAGATTATAAAAAAAAAAGTTTTACCTTTTCTTGCCAAGGACAAGTCTACTATTTGTGACCTTAGTTTAGTTTCTTCTCCAGAGACATTGCTAGGAAATCTAGCACTTGGACAGAGGTTGGCAAAGGGGATAGGAAGTATAGAGGACAGCTATACTAGGAAATTATGGGAAAAGGCAGAGGGGAAGTGAAGGACAGACACAGAGCAATGTCTTGAAGTATTAATAGGAAATCTCAAATAGGGAACAAGACAGAAACAAAAGACAGAAAATAAAAATAGCCCTGTTTGCCTATAATACCACTAGAGAACATCATGGATTAAGAAGACAGAATGGTGACCAAGTGGGGTAAAAATGGATCTTTAATCCAGCGATGACCAAATTTATATATGTCATAGGCATAGGCATAGGAAGGAAGGACAAGGGTGGACTAGACCACTAACATGTTATACTCTATGCTTCTCTTAGAGCATCTCCTCTTCCCTCAGGCTATTATGGCTCAGAGAATCTGAGCATTTTTCCACTTAAGCCCAAGCATTAAATCTCTCCCAGGAGATAAACTTAACTATTTGGCCATAGAATGGGTGGGGTAAAGTTGGAGAAACTGTGAGACTGTCCACCTCTAGCTCACACCTTCTATCTCCCCATTGAAGGGATAAAAAAGCTGGATGGGGAAGAAGGGAGGACAAGACCAGAGGATCCTTGAAGTAATAACATCCTCTAACCTGACCAAAGCCAGACTTGGAAGGGTTGGGAGGTTATATCCTATCTATATGATGACTGTAGCCAGAATGAGAAGCTGAAGTAAATTCCCTTTGCTCATCTCTCCTTATTGAGATTTTTTTTCCCCTCTCATTTCTTCCTTAAAGCTCATCTAAAATGTTCTTTCCTCCAGGACAACTTCCTTGATCCCCACTCCACCTAGCTAAAAATAATGCTTCATTCCTTAAATCTTTTCTGTCATTCTGTTTTTACTTTGCTTTGTGTTTTATAATTTTTTTAACTCATGTGTACATGTCCTTCCTTAACTGTAAATTCTAGAAGTTCAAGAACCATATTGTTTTTCACCTTGGTAAACTTATATCACATAGTATCTATGCCAAATGCTCCAACCTACAAGGGCAATAGACAAATAAATGGATGGAGAGAGAGACAGAAAGACAGAGAGAGAGATTGAGAGATGAGAGATAGATAGATTAAAAAAAAAAACTAGAAAGTGTGTGAGTCATGCCTCCATCAGAGAGGGTAAGCACATTACTGGTAGGAAAATTCTGGGCCTGAGAGAAATTTAGAGTTCCAGGCCAGAGTAGTGAAAACTTAGGGAGATCTGCACAGTAGTTTCCATCAAACTTAAAATTAAGTAGCCTTCAGAATTACAAAGCACTTTATATAAATAATTCCATCTGACTTTCACAGCAACCCTTTGAAGTAAGTACTATGATTATTCCCATTTTACATACAAGGAAGCTAAATATCCAAGAGGATAAGTGACTTGCTTTGGAGTCACTGAGCTAAAATTCGAGGGAGGCTTTCAACATGAATGTAGATATCAGTGAAGCTTGATGTCTGCTCCTGTTTACCAGTCCTGGTAACAAAATGTTTTCCTCATTCTAGCCCTAAAGTCTGCCTGTATCTCAGATCTGCAGTGGATATAGAAATGAGAGCCTTCTGACTCCCCACCACTGATCTGCTGGCCCCATAGCTGTTTCATGCCTTCACAGCCATGCACAAGTTAGAAAAAACTGGTCAAACTGTTTACTTGAAATAGAGTCAAGGAAAGGAAAGCCTGGTAATCTATCAGCCAAGGAGAGACTATGTTTTCTCAGGGAGCAAAAACAAACAATCTGCCAAATTTCAGGTCAGCAGGAGGCAAAAGAGGCAACAGACCCTGGCTCTTAGGAGTGACAGTGTAGGATTCACTACTCTCCCTTTCTGTTTATTGGCTGACAGAGGGGGCTGGCTGGTCAATAAGTGAAAGGATGGAGGAATGTACTTGGCTGATGCTGCTACTGACATACCCTTTGTTGCCTGGAGCATTTTGGACGCAACATCAGGGCATGTGGAAAACTCACCAAAATCCTGCAGTCAGTATACAGGCAAGTCATTTAACCAATCCCTGCTTTTTTTTCTGTGGCCATCTGTGACATAGACACACAACAACTCATTACCCTACTTGTTTCCCTCTTTGGAATGCTGTCAGAAATAATGTAGGAAAGTGACTGGGACTCCTTGAAAGGGCCTTGAAAAATGCCATCCAAAAAAGTCACGTTATCATGATCAGTGGATTCAGGCTTCTTATTCTGCTTCCTTTTCCATCAGACTTTCAGACCTCAATCTAATCATAAGAGCCAGCCTGGTTCCATGAGGGCTTGTTGAATCCAATAATCTTGTGCCGCTGATGTTCATACAATGTACCCATGACCCTGACTTTTTCTGGCCTAAGAAGACCGGGATTTCAGAACATTAACAAGTCAGGTGTGTTTTAACAATAAACCTGGGGAGTACTTAAATATAATGTCATCACAGTGATTTGGTGCTAAATCTTACATGAAATTGAATCTTTCAATATCACATTCTCTGAATACAACATCAGTTAACCTACAGCACCTCTTTCAACAGTGAATGACAGGAGGATGAATGATAGGATCACCTATAAGTAATGGAAACACCATAATGGAGCTCTTCTATTCTGCAGTGAAAACATCATAAATGGACAAATTGTGAAAGAAATCAAACATCCATTGCACCATCTTTCATGACAATGGACATCCAGTTGGATGCTACAGCTGTTGCTCAAAACTGATCGATGTTTAATTTAATGGATGGTCAAGTGGCTAATTTAATGAGACTGTGAAGAAGATAGTATCTGAAAAAATAGGAAAGGAGAGAGGAAAAAAGGGAGAGAGAAAGGAAAAAAAGGAAGAGAGGGAGAGAGGAGGGAAAAAGGAAGGCAGGAAGAAAGGACATGAGAAAACAGGGAGGGAGGAAAGGAAGGAAGGAAGGAGAAAGGGAGGAATGGAAGGAATCCTAACCTTATAGCTATCTTTTAAAGTTCTTTTCTATTAAAAGTAATAAATTTGGAATCTTAAATGGAGAATTTGTTTTAATCTTATATAATAAAGGCAAATGAGTCATTCTGAAGACACCATTACCAGATATTACCTAATGAAAAGATACTTTTAGAATAGCAACTTGTGACCCAAAACTTGTATGTAACATAGTCATAGAGAGTTAGGTAAAATGAGATTGTACGTGATATGTCCATAGTCATACAATTAGTATGAGTCAGAAGCAAAACTGGACCTTAGCCTTTCTTCACTCCAAGACCAACACTCTACTTACTTTGTTAAGCTGCCTTTCCTTTAAGAGATGATTTTTTTGTGTGCTAATTCTCAGTGTTATTTATTATATGCTAAATGTATTCCATATACATATACACAGAGATTCATATGTGTGTATATGTTTGTCTTTCTTCTGTCTACCCCCAATTTTTAAATCTTCATACTCTTTCATTATCACAAGCCCCCCAAACCCACTTCAAAACCACGCAATAAACATTTTGCCATTCCTTTTTTAAAATGCTCATCTCTGAAGTTCAACTAGCTGCTTTAAGATGAAGAGTTATTCCCCATAGCTTAAGAAAAGTTTTCTTTAAAAATCCTAAATATATAGTAATGCTGAGAGAAGAGCAATAATTGTACAATAGGAAGGAATTGGGAAGATTTAGCTGTATTCAATCCAGCTTAAAATAAAGTTACAGTCTTGTCCTTTCCTATGGTTTGTATCTCTGACAGCAAACATAATTAAAGCCATGGAGGGAGAAAATCGCCAGTTGTTCTGAGCCATTGAAAGTTGACAACTAAGAAAATAATGCTAAGACTTCCCACCCTTCCCTAAGCATTTATTCTTTTCACAATTCCCTCTCTTTTCTGTGTCACTTTTAATAGTAGATATAAATATACAACTAATGCGAATCACTAAGAGAGCCAGACAAAGAGAACAATTAAGGGGTTTCTTTTTTTGGTTTTGTTTTGGTTTTGCTGTATTGTGCTTCAATGTCACATACTTATAGTCATGAGAAAGGTATGATTTTTTTTCCCAGGGCTCTGAACAGATCCAGCATAGAGGAAGTGTTGGCATCCATTCCATTACCCCAGGATGCTGCAAGGTTTGTACCTGTCTCTTCTCCAAGTAAGAGATAATCAATTTCGTTATCTCATGGGATCAGTGAGATTTCCATGTTTGTTTCCTACTAGGGCCAGTAATTTAAGTACCACTAGTTGCCCCTGGTTTTGGACTAAGGGTAAGGGAAGAAGATTGGTGATAAAAGAAATAAAACTGATTTTCATTAACATTGTTACTCATGTTAATAATTATATTTCTTCCTAGATTGTTAGGAGGATTATCCAAACCAAATCCATCATGTTCCTCACTCACTTCCATCCTGATCCTAATCTGATATGGATCTTGTGTCCTGAAATGGGGGAGGAGAGAGTCATCAAATTATAGCCATCTTTTGCCAATTTCTATTACACTTTTTAAAAACTAATATCATAAATATGATGATTTCCCTGATGCATGCAGATTTCATCTGGTTTCACAGGGTCTTGGCTATATCTGGGAAAGCAACCCAGAAAAATGATCAGTGTCAAATTGTCTCTTGCACTTGAGCACAGGAGGCAGCAACTGGCTAATAGTTTCTTTAGAAGCCCTGGCAGAGACACCAGCTTTCTGCACAACTGGGCACCTTGGGTGAGACTGATGCTTGCGTTGCTCAATTTTTATTAATGTACCCAGCTGTAATTAATCCATAATGTCATTCCACTTTGTCATCAGCACCATATGGACTAACCATTCCTTTGAAGGACTAGCCGCAGTATGGCTGAGTGCTCTAGGTTGATTGTAATTAGATGGATGATAAGGTCCTGGGGGTTTAAATGAGAATGAAAATTATATTTATTTACTTTTTTTAAAGAGATACAAGACTTTAGATTTTTCTTTATCTCCTCCTTAGAAGGCATAATGTATTGGAATTTTCCCTTCAAATGCCAATTTAATAAAAGATCTGTCAGATTTTATATGAATATATAGAGTAGAAAGGATGCATAACATGGTAGATGGAAAGCCAGCTCAGAGGCAGGAAGACCTAACTTCAAGTTCCTGCTCTGGCACATGCTGACTGTGACCTTTGGTCAATTGCTTGATTTTTCAGTACCATAAGAAATTCTTTAAGATTGTAGATTGCAAAAATGGTCCTGATGTACATCAGTAGGAGTTTTTTCATCTGGAAGTTCCCTAGATAAAAGAAATCACAGGTTCAATCCCTGTCCTAAGCCTACACATTAAAAATGTTTCTATCCTGTATGCATTCACAAATCCTTATAAACATGGAGAAAAAGAAGATTTTCGTCTCTGTCCAAATCTTAGGCAAATCAAACCTGGAAAAAATGCTCACCTTTAATCACAGGAATTCACAAATAAAAGATATAACTCATACTTCCAATCTATTACAGTGCTTCTGCTTGGAAGTGTTTCTTTAAAAAAATTGCCTGATGTAAACTTGGAAATATTTTTTAACTTTTTTAAAAAAAAATCCTACATTTTGGCATTTGCAATTTTGTCCTTTTTGTAATTGCAAAGTCAATGACAGAAAGAATATTGGAGGTTTCTAGAGGTATGAGTGCATATTTTCATACACTACTTTAATTTGCTTTTCTTTTAAGCACTTTGGAGGATGCTGAAGCAAGATAAATTCTGCAAACATTTGGACAAGGCAATTACTTTGGTAAACGTCACGCTTATAGGTTTGGGGAAAAGTCTAAAATTTTGAAGATACTCACCTTATTGATTTACTGTCATCCAGTTATCAATCTTAATTTTTTTTCTTGAGCTGTCTCCATTATTTAACTGTTTTTTTATTATCTATACCTTTATCAATGTGAACACCCTCTCCACTAGTCCAAATTGTGAGCCAGCCCTGCCTTTTCATTCTATGTAATTTACATCCTTATGCAACTATGTCTTCTCACAAATCATCCATGTGGGGTAGGTACTCTCTTATAGATATCTTGGCAATACATAGATGGCCAAGGAACATCTGGGCTACCTACTGGTTATTCTTTTGTTTCAATACATAACAGACCCATTTTCTTTTCCTATTATATATCTCTCTTGTAACATCCTTTATAGGATTTGTCTCATATAATTCTTCATTGGTGATGTGATGCAGACTATTGGTGTCAGAGAAAGTGTGAGAGAGAAAGGAGGAGAGAGAGATAGAGAGTTGAGTACAAAAATCTATTTTATCTAACAAGGAAGTAGGCAAAGAAGGGTATAAGAGAAAGTGGGGTGGGGAGAAGATGGGAGGGAATTTTAAGAGAAGTCAAATCCAGCCTCTGACATTTCCTAGCTGTGTGACCTTGAGTAAGTCAAGTAACTCTATTTCCCTCAGGAAAGAAGAAAAAGAAAGAAAAAAGAAAAAAAAAAGAAGAATTTAATGGCTCAAATAATCATTGTAATTAATCAAAAAAGAGAGATCATTGTTGGCTGATATGGTCAAGAAGAGCTTCACAGAAGTAGGAGACATAGTAGTAGGACTTTTAGGAGAGATAGGAAGAAAAGAGAAGTAAGGGAAAAAACCTTTGAAAACAAAAAATACAGAGGGTAAACTGGCATGATATGTTAATAGAGATAACCCAGGCTGTTTCATCCTGGGATCTTTAGGGAATACGTGTAGGTTATGGAGATATTGAATACCTCACTTAGAAGTTTGAATTTTCAATAGACAATAGAAATCCATTTAATGGTTCTGAGCTAAGAAGAGATTTAACCAGATGAATGTATTCTGACAGAAATGTGAAGAACAGTGGGAAGAGACAGTAGATCTGGGAGGACTGTTATATGTTATTCTCCTAATCTAATGGTCAATAGACGTGTGACTATCATAAGATGAGGAGGATAAGAAAGATATAAGAGCTCTTTCAAAGATGGAACCAATAGCAATTTTGTCTTCAAATCACAAATCATATAGCTTCTACTTTCACATATTAGAGGCACAAGATGGCAATAAGGGAACTAATGCCCTGCAGATTACAGCACTGCACAAGTAAAAAGAGGTGGCT
Organism: Myrmecobius fasciatus; assembly: GCA_023553655.1. NCBI lineage: Eukaryota > Metazoa > Chordata > Mammalia > Dasyuromorphia > Myrmecobiidae > Myrmecobius > Myrmecobius fasciatus. The sequence goes on along the minus strand of JAJPUD010000474.1, from coordinate 298,197 downwards.
TACTTACGAGTTTACACTGAGGAGTAACCACATTGATCACAATTTTACTATTGTATTAACTTTATTCCATATACTTCTAATGTCCACCTTATTTCTCTAGTGTCAATTGACTGATTATTAATTACATTATTTACATTATAGTTTTACATTTACATTACATAATTATGTAATTATTAATTATGTAATATTACATTAATTACAATTAATTACAAATAATAATTACAGGATCATAGATCATAGACATAGAGCTGGAAGGGATTTCAAAGACCATTTAAACAGTCTCATTTTCCAGATGAGGAAATGCAGTTCCAGAAATATGAAATGACTTGGCCCCAATTATATAATGCTTAAAGATGTGCAATGTGCTATACTTAAATTTCTACTTTGATCCTCACAATAATCCTGTAAGATGGATACTATTATGGTCCCCATTTTATAGATAAGGAAACTGAGGCTCAGAGTTTAACTGACTTGCCAAGATAACATAGCTGATAAATACTTAAGAAAGTATATCAACTCAGATCTTCTGGATTCTGAGTTCCTCACTCTAGCCATTATGCCATGCTGTTTCATCATGAAAAAGAATAAGTAAATGGTCTTTAAATCCCAGTGGACAGCTATACTTTGGAGGATGCTGCAGGAGCCATTAGGAAAAATATAGACTAGGAAAAGAATAAAAAGTTGGGTTAAAGCAATATATGAGTGTTTCCAAATGAAGTTACTGACCTGATGGATGTAGAATATATCAAAACTTTGGAGATTTGTTTTGTACATTTTATGAGTTTATTTATGTTATGTATTATTACCCCAAATAAAATAAGAAGCTTCTGGGAGACAAGAAATGATTCATTTGTGTCACTGTATACTCAGTGTTCAGAACATAAAGGCTTTTAATAAATGTTGGTTGGTAGATTGAAAGATTCTAGTTCAAAACTCCTTTTGAGAAAGGTAAAACTTCTCCAAGAAAATGATTTCTCCAAGATAGCACAGTGAGTTGATGGCAAGTCCATAATTAATTCTTGTGGCTATAAGATTTTGGTTCTGGTTTAGCCTTTGTCTTATTTCTCATTAGTCAGTTGGCAAAAGCATCTTTTTGCTCCTTGCTAAACAAAAAAAAATGACTGAAAAATGAGATGTTGCATTACCCAACAGTGTATCTCAACTGAAAAAACTTGCTGTAATCAGTAAGTTCCATATAAGTAATAAACAAAGAAAAAAAAAGTAAGGATTTTCTCTCACTTACAGTACAAACATAAGAGTAAATAAAATGGCAAAACATGATTTTTTCTCTAGGAATTCCTATAAATGCAAAGGGGCAACAGTTGGTGCTGGGTTATTATTTGATTGCCACAGGAAAGCAAGAGACATGAAAAATTTTAGCTCTCGATTTTATAGCCTGTTCTCTGATTCACTGTTTATTTGTTTTATACTGGTGCAGCAGCAGCTTATGCATCAACTGATCACTGCTGTTTGCTCAGTTTTAATAAAAATAAATGTCATCCAGCAGTCTGACTTGGTTTGCCAGGATAGTAAAAGCCAGAAAGTCAGCTTGCATCAGGAAAAAGCTAAACCAAACCTCCTTCACTCCAGCTGATTTGTGGGCCGTCTGTCTTGATTTATTTCCCCAGATGGGCCACCTTGTATCACTCCAAAGGGGTGGTTACTAAACATGCAAGCTGAGTAAAACAGCATGATTACAAAGATTCCTCATATTTGAAGAAATTACCAATCACTAGAACTTCAAAGGAAGAAAATTAATGCCAAAAATGGTTGCTTTAACATGTTGAGGGTCCTGATGGTTTATGGAATATAAATAGAGTATTAAAAATATTCTTCTCTTCATTCATTTTTTCTATCAACTACTGCTCCTTTGAGATGGTTTCATAATCAAAAAATTGGGCCAGTACATTATTATGAGGCAAGGCAGTATATTGTGAGAAGGAGACCTGAAGCTTTCATACCCATCTTGAATGGCTAAAGTGACAACTGTCCTGTTTCAGTTGCCCTTTCCTAAAATGGAGATAATGAAATAGTATTATAATCATTCAATTCTCCACCATATGAGAAGATTTCATTTTAAATAGGTTTCATAACTTAGATTGCACAAATATTTGTCACCAAAAGGCTGCAAACACTATGAAATGTCTAAGAAATTGCCCCTAAACCAGTTAATACTTGTTTTCCTTGGAAAACTTGCCTCTTAAATTGCTCAAAGCAATTAAGAATTATGCAGACAAAGGACTAAAATGACCACATTCTTCATTCCTGTCTTCACTGGCAGGTATATGTATATACTGTGAGGTCAGAGGCCAATGATAAAAAGGGAGGCACCAAGTAAACCAAAATATTTTCAGTAGAATATTTTTGAAGTAGCAAGAAGTAGAAGAAAAGTAAATGTCCGCTGATTGGCAAATGGCTAAACAAATTGTAGTATAAGAATGTAATGGAATAGTATTGTGATGTAAGAAACAACAAACATAATAAACATAGAGAATCATGGAAAAATACATGAACTGATGCAAAATAACATAAGGAATACCTTATACAAAATATAGAAAAGCAATTTATGCAGTGAATGCAAATGGAAGGAAAACTTTCTACAAAACAATGCTGTCACGATATGACCAAGCTGATTACTAATGAGCATATATGGGAAGACATTTTTCCTCCCAGTCCTATCCTATTTCCTTTCCAGAGGAAAAAGTTCCTAGTCACTGAATATAATATGATTTCTGATGTGTGACTCGTTTTGCTGAATTTTTGTTCTATTTTCCCCTTTTTTTCATTCTTTATTTTAAAAACTATATAAGGGGCAGCTGGGTGGCGCAGTGGATAGAGCACCAGCCCTGAAGTCAGGAGGACCTGAGTTCAAATCTAGTCTCAGACACACTAGCTGTGTGACCCTGGGCAAGTCACTTAACCCCAATTGCCTCAGCAAAAAAAGCAAAAACAAAAAACTATATAAGGAAAGGATACTAGGGGAAATGTAGGCTATGTAAAAACAAAAAACAATAAAATCTACTTTAAAAAAGAAAACATACTTCTTAGCTTTCAGCTTTTATAATGCTTGTCTATATTATCCATGTATTAGAATATGCAACAATTCATATGAGATATATGCCTATTAAATTTATATTAATGCTAAAATCACTATATTCTAAAGCAAAATTGACCAAAATGCTCATCAGTTTGATCAGTGAAACAATGCAAACACCTAATAAAGATTCAGAAGTGTTGACATTTCTCAATGTAACTGAACTATAGTGCTAATAGCATTAGCCTGAGCTCTGCATTCTAGGATGAATCAATGAATTAAGAAGTCTTTTTTAGGCACTGCATTAGGTGCTGGGCTTGCAAATGCAAAAATGAGGCAGCATTTGCCATAGGGGAGCACCTTGCATACCTAGAGAAAAGAACCCAGGGCACTGAGAGTGGGAATGAGTACTAAGAAGTGAGGTTAAAAGATACTCTCTTCAAACTTCAATTCATTTAAAATATCTAGCATAATAACCATTAGTTGTTCTCTAGTCATTTCAGTCATGTTTTATTCTTTGGGACAAATCCCATCTGGGGTTTTCTTGGCAGAGATATTGGAACAGTTTGCCCTTTCCTTCTCCAGCTCATTTTACAGATGAGGAAACTGAGGCAAAGAGTAAGTGTGAAATGACAGTGTCCTATCAGAAGTCATGAAGATTTTCCTTCAACTTTGTGTATTCAGATTAGGTAAAGAAGACATGGGTCCTGAAGAGATTCACAAAGGAAAAGTTAAATATACTTTTGAGCTCTGTGCTCATTTGTAATAGGGAGGCAAAGTTATAAGATGGCAGTCAAAATTTTGTAATTTTAGTACTATTGTGGCTGGTCAATAAAACAATTTTGGCAACAGTTAAGCTAGAATAAAATGACTAATAAGCATCCAAATATCTGAATCGATTAGATGATACTTTTTCTTTCCTTGTCTTCTCTCTTCTCACAGTTCTACAATTTAACAGAAACACTAGTTGTCAGAAGCACAAACTTAAATGCAACTTTAAAAATAGATATGTTTGTAGAATGTCTGTATTATACACTATGCCTTTTAGACTCCATTGAAATAAAGGAGCCATAATCTCTGTGACAGTTGCTACCATTAATGCTGATCATAAAAGCTGGTAAAGAGGCAGATATGTTGATTTATCATGCATTGCTGCTCCCATATATCTACTTACTAATAAAAATCAGTGAAATTATTACTTGCTGAGAGCTCAGTGCTTCAACATTTGTATTTCCAACTTCATCTACTGTAAGATTTCAGTCTTGTGCATGCTATTTTTTTTCTTTTCAAAGTACTTCCAATTTGAATGTACCACACTTGAGTACATGGCACGTTAAGCTGAAGGATCATACTTCCTGTATCCTTAGTGGAAAATGTGGTGTTTAGGGAGCAATAAAGCAAGCTGTAACTTAGAGCTAAAAACTGTTTGGGAGTTTAGTTCCATGAACATATATAATGCGATTTTGTAAGCATAGATAGCACATCTCTAATATTTTTCCTCTCTGAGCTTTATTTTAGATGTTATTACATTATGACATGCATAACACTTATTTCTTTTATTTTTCTGCTTAAATTTTATCCAGTGTATTAGTGCAAATATAGTCAAGTGGTACTAAGAGTAGATTGTTATAAGACATACCATCTACTGACATGATGGGCACATAAATCTTAACAGAGATATAACTCCTAGAAAATATGGAATTAGTTTGACATAACCCCCTGCTATATGTAGAGTTATCTTAAAAATTCAGGATTTCCACTTATTTCCAAAAATATATATCAGATACTCTAAGTTCCACATGATATGCAGATGATCTGCCCTCACTGCCAATTGAGTTATATCTATTCCCCAAATGACCAAATTGTGAAATATGAAGATTATTCCAAGAATTCCATGTTTTAAGTGGTTTCTAACATATTTTATGTCAAGAAAAAGTGAATCTCCTGGTAGTTAAATGATTTGCCTCCTGGTAGTTAAATGATTTGCCCAAGACCGCATAAGTACAATTGTCAGAATCACAATTTAAAGTTAGGTCCTCTGATTCAAAGTCAGTAATTTTTCCACTGCATTCCTTCTATTTTTACCCATTAAATACAAAGTGATCAGAAGAGATAGGCCAGTCACTCAGTTGATGAAGGCAAGTGCTCATCTTTTCCCTGGTATCCTCTAGTAAAGGTGCATAGGAAAGTAATTATTGTCGTAACAGTAAGAGCAGAACAAGCAATAAAATCTCAAGCAGGCAAGGGAATATAGGGGTTCTGATATAAGCAACAACCACTCTTCTGATCCTTGAAAGAATGAACCAATGAATCTTCTTGAGACCATATGTGAAACTGAACTTCAAATATTCTAGCCCTGCTGGCATAGCCTTTGAGAACTCAGGCTTTCCTCTATGCTACCATAAAGCATAAGAAGAAAATTTTAGAATAGATTCATAAGACTATTGTAGCTAGAACTCAATTTTCACGAGCTGTAGCTCATTCCACCTTGGCTGTACACAGACAGGTAATGATCATACTCTTGATCTCATCATTACTTGTAAATTCTCTATTTCCTATTCCAGACTGGGTTATTTTGATACTTCTTCCTCTTGGTTTCCCTTCTGCCTGATAACTCTTCAGGTATATTTACTGTTTACTACTGATATTTATCATTGATCCCTTAAGTATATTACTCAAAAGTCTATTCTGCATTTTCTTCTTTCTATAAGTGTCGACTTTCTTGATTTTCTCTTCACCTAGCATAGGTTCAATAATCATCTCTCTGAAGATGCCTACCAGATTTATTTATTTAGCCCTAATCTTTCTTCTGAGTTTCAGTCACCCCCTTGTCAACTACCTGTTGGAAATCTCCATCTAAATGAAAACAAAACTTATGTTCCTCCTTCAATCTTCATTATATTTGTTAAGGATACCATTATTTTATCCATTCACCCAGGTTTCCAATCTTGGTGTTATCTTCAACCTTTGTTCTTCCTCAAATCTAGTCAGTTGCTAAGTTTTGTTAATTCTACCTCCCCAACATATATCACTATCATAACATATTCTTTTCTTCATTCCAGTAGCCACAACTCTCATTCAGGTCTTCAATATCTCTTACTTTGACAGCCTCCTACCTGGATTCCTAGCTTCTGATCTTTCTTCCTCCAGCCAAAAAAACTGAAAAATAATGTTGTATCCCCAAAGTAGAATTTAAGTTCATTGAGGGGAAGGACTATTTTTTGTTCTGTTTTATTTTCTTATCCCTGGCAGTGCCTTGCACATTGGAGTCATATAAAAACTGTTTGTTGAATGAGAATGGATTGGGTTGAACTAGAAAAGATTTTAGAGATCATCTAGACTGCCTCAATTAATCAACAAGCACTGATAAAACATTTACTATTAGTTTACACATGAGGAAACTCAAGCTCAAAAGATGAGAAGCAATTTGCCCATGATGACACATCTATAGTAGTTAAATAGTACTAGACTAGATTCAAGCCTTCTAATTCTCTGTCCACTGTTTTGTTTTGTTTTTGTTTTTTCCAGAATACAAAAACAATCCATCTGATGTTGTTAAATGGAACCATGAAAAAGTTATTCAGCAAAACAGATTTAAAGGCAACAGCTAATTCAATAGTTATTATACATACATATATACATACATATTATACATATATATATAATAACAAATAATTCATTGTTATAAATGGAAAACATTTTCCTGGGCAATTAAATCCAGACTAAAAAGGTTTAAAATAAATCTTTTTAAGAAACCTGAGTCTCGGAAAAAAAATCCCAAGTTCTGCAGCTGAACTAGCAAAGTCATGCAGGTCAGGCAGTTCTGAGCAGAAATATTTGTTGTTTATCCTTCATTCTCAAAGAGACCATGACTTAGGTGATGTCCTGACTTTGCAAATGAATTGGATTTAAGTGAGGCAGGGCGGTGCAAAGTCACCATCTTCACTCTCTCCTCCAGAACCATCTGGAGAGACTTTGGATTTGAACCCCAGCTCTGCTAATTAATACACACCTATGTGATTTTGTGGAAGCCACTTCTCTTGATTTCTATTTCCTCTTCTAGAAAATGAGGGATTGGACTTGATAATATCTAGGGTCCTTCCAGCTTTATATCACATACATTATGTACTGTCAGACTCAATATCTAGACTCAGTTTAACCCATGGAGCAAAATAGGCTGAGAGAACAAAGTATCCTAGATCTGACACCAAAATTCACTCAATGAATTGTAAGGCTGGAAAAGCAGTAGCCATTTAAGCACCCTTACTTTAGAGACCAGAATTTACACTATGCTTCTGGCAGGGTCCTTAAAATAGATGAGATAACCAATGTGAAAAAAGCTTTGAAAAATGAGGAACTCTGTGCACATACAACACATTATTATTCTTAGAGTACTTCTCCCCCAGGCTAACCCTGCTTATACAGATATCATAACTGCAAAAATGTAAGCTATCTGTTTCAAAATATAGATCATTCCCTACTAACCTTGATTCCACATGATGAGATCTCTGGTTACAACGTATCTGGAAAGCACAATACCTTCACAAATGTTAATTTCATTTGGTTTTGTATTCAAGACTAAAGTCCTTTCTTACCTCCTCAGGAAAGTATTTTAAAATAGGTGGGTTTATTTCAGTGAAAACTGGGCAGCTGAAGGAAAATTATTCCCTTAAGGAACAACAAAAAAAAAAATCTAATGGTTCCACGTTACTAGATGGGCTAAAATTTGCACAGATGAAACAGAGGAGATATTACATAGGATTTTATATCCAGTGGGTTTGGGGAGAGAGGGAATGAGCAAAGGGGAAAATTAATGACAAAAATTACCATAAACAGGCATATGAATCCTACCTTATGAAAAAAAAAATCCTATTAAGATTCTAGAACATATGACATTACACTGTCTAAATTCTCTTTCCAAGCTGAGTGAATTGCAAACCAAAAAAAAAAAGGATAAAAGTAAATTTAGATTAAGTAATTCTACAAGTTAAGTAAACAAAATGAATTAAAATTTAAGAAATTGAACTTGCTGTCCTTAGTGTCCTCTTAATGATTTGAGCTGTTACTCATCCAGGTGAACCTTTTTAAATATGTATAATTTTTGTCTCAACAGTATCCCTTTAATTAACTCTCTGGTCTAATGTGATCCAATTGTTTTGCAAATGGTTATTAACTTCTGCTCCATTGCATCTACAGTGACCAAGCTGTGCCTCTCCAGTGGTTGCCATTTCGTACATGAAAAAGCAGAGGAGAAATGGCTGTGAAGGCAATATAAAAATGGAAATGTCCTTGAAATTATTAACTAGCCAATGCTAATAACTTTTGGAAATGCTGCATAGGTGAGTTTCTTTAAAACTGGCAATAGGAAAAGAACAAAGCAGCAGGAACATTGAAGCAATCACCTACATTGGCTAAAATTAATTATAGAATTATGTTTGGATAACCAAGGTTACCCAAGCAACTGTTATCAACCTTATCAAAGAGTTCAATGCTAAAAATCAAATATTTTCCTTTAAAGTACCTCAAAATGTATCTATCCCTTTTGTTCAATGGTAATTATTGTCAGAGATTTTTTTGTTTTGTTTTGTTTTTTACATAGACCTTGCCTTTTTTGATAATCCACATGTTTGCTCTTGATTTCATTTATTAAATGCTATGGAAAGTCCTGGGGGATTAGGTTCTGAGTCCCTTCACTCTTCAGAACCAGGAATATGATTCACCATCATACTAAACTTCACTGTGGACGAAGATCAAAATGAATGCTATCTTGGACTACATTCCCAGAGGCACAATTTCCAGGAATAAGAAAGCAAGAGTTCACTATACCTAGTCAGGCTACATCTGGAATATTGTTTTCAGTCCTGAATATCACAGTTCAGATTAAACATTGATAAACTGTAGAATGTTTGGAAGAGTTCACCAGAATAGTAAAGGACCTAGAATCTTCCAAGAAGGTTGGTTGCTTTAGCCTAAGAGTATAAGATTATCCAAGGTCACAAGTCTTTCTGACCCAGCTCTTCCTAATAAGTCAAGTGTATATATATAATTCTGGCCAAATTGAACCTAGATGGTAAACGCTTAAAGCTACAGAAATGGAAGCTGCCATGAATAAAAGGAGATGCTTTCATTGCCACACTAATATAAGGTACCTTGATAAGTTATCACATCACTTATAGAACCATAAGGATTACACTTAAGCTGATTCAATGCCTTCCACAAAACTAAAATATTCAAATGAAAAAGGATTTTAAAACTTTTGTTCTAGAGTATATATTAAGGTAAAGATCTCGCTCTAGCACAGGATAGGGGATACACAGGATAGGGACACCCAGTGAAGAGGAAGTATTTATTTGATTGACATAGGAGGTGTCAAGCTCAAAACAGGGAGAAGCTGGTACACTGAGAAAGATGCAACAATTTAGTGTTCATATATCCTGAAGCATAAAATACCTAGAGAAGAATTCCCTATTTGACAAGAATTGCTGGGAAAACTAGAAGGCTCCCTAGTAGGAATTAGGTTTAAGCCACAAGTTTATACCATTCTACAATTAACTCAAAATGCATAAGTGACCTGAATATTATAGATGTAACATAAATAACCTGGGAGAGAACCAGGTCTAATATATGTCACAACTATGGCTAGTTATAGATATCCGTGTTAAAGGTCAGTCTTCACAATCTGCTAAAGCCCATGACGCCTTCTCAGAATGATGTTTTTGAATGAATACTATCAAATACATAGAATTACAAAAGAAACAAATTACGTTAAGATATTTGTTGAAAATTCACAGATCCCAGATAAAATGGATGAATTCTTAATCAAAGAAGGTATAGCAACAATCTTAAAAAATTGATTACAGGGGCAGGTAGGTGGCGCAGTGGTTAGAGCACCAGACCTGAAGTCAGGAGGACCTGAGTTCAAATCTGATCTCAGATACTTCCTAGCTGTGTGACCCTGGGCAAGTCACTTAACCCCAATTGCCTCAGCAAAAAGCAAAAAAAAAAAAAAAAAAAATTGATTACATATTACATAAAATTGAAAATTTTTGCATAAACAAAACTAATACACCTAGGATAAAGGAAACAGCCAGTCAAGGAAAAGAATAATTTTTATAATAAATAATTCTGATAAAGGTCTGATATATAAGACATATATAAGATATATGACATAGAGAGGACGACAAAAATATACGAGAACAAAAATCACTCTCACTAGATAAAAATTCAGAGAATAAGAATAGTTCTCATAAGGAAAGGGACCCACATGTGCAAGAATGTTTGTGGCAGCTCTTTTTGTAGTGGCTAGAAACTGGAAACTGAAAGGATGCCCATCAATTGGAGAGTGGCTGAATAAATTATGATATATGAATGTTATGGAATATTATTGCTCTGTGAGAAACGACCAGCAGGATGATTTCAGAGAGTCCTGGAGAGACTTGTATGAACTGATGCTGAGTGAAATGAGCAGAACCAGGAGAACATTATACACGGCAACAACAATCCTATATGAGGATCAGTTCTAGTGGACATTACTCTCTTCAACAATGAAATGCTTCAAACCAGTTGCAATTGTTCGGTGAAGAGAGCCATATATACCCAGAGAGAGGGATGTGAAATGTGGACCACAACATAACATTTTCATGTTCTCTGTTGAGGTTTGCTTGCATTGTATTTCCTTTATTGGATTATTCTTTCTTGTAGATACGATTTCTCCTGCACAAAAAATGATGCAATAACTATACATATATTTGATTTCTTAAGTATTCTAACATAATTATCATGTAGTGGATATCCTGCCATCTAGGGGAGGGGTGGAGAGTAGGGGGGAAAAGTTTGTAACAGAAAGCTTTGTAAGGGTTAATGTTTAGGAATCACCCATACATATGTTTTGCAAATAAAAAGTATTAATAAAAAAATAAAATAAATAAAATAAAAAGAATAGTTCTCATAAAAAAATGGAAAAACCATATCCAACATTTCTCTAAATTACTAATGATAAGAGAAATACAAATCAAAAGTCTGAACTTTAGTTTCATATAGCAAATTGGCAAAAATAAGAAAAAATAGAAATAGCCAATTTGTTGTTGTTCAGATGGATCCAACTCTTCCTGGCCCCATTTGGAATTTTCTTGGCAGATACTGGAATGGTTTGTCTTTTTTTTTTTCTCTCTAGCTCATTTTATAGATGAGAAACTGGAGCAAACAAGGTTAAATGACTTTCTTACAATCTCATAGCTAAATGTCTGGGGCCAGACTTGGATCCTGGAAGATGAATCATCCTGACTTTTCCACCATGAATGCCACAGAAACTATCACTGGACTTATATTAAAAGTATTAGCCTCTCTCTCTGGTTGTATGGTTCCCTCCAGAACCTCCATTTAGGAGGATATCCAGACCTGCCAGTCTTCATTCCTCTTCAAGCTTTACTTCTACCTCTCTGTCCTTTCTCTGTTATACCTCTCCCTTCAGGTACTTTTATTACTCCAATTCCTCCCATTCTGTTTTTCAACTTCCCTGTATGTTATCTTCCCCCATTAGAATATAAGCTCCTTGAGGTCAGGGACTGTCTTTCTTTCTGCTTATATTTTTATTCACAGTATTTAGCACAATCTTGACATATAGAAAACACTAAATAACTTATTATGACTTGACTTGGCTTTGTTGTGGCTATTATATAAACTGTCTGGTTCTGCTCACTTTGCTCTGTACTCCCAATTTTCTTGAAATCTACCCCATTAATCATTTCTTATATCACACTAGTATTTTATTAAATTAAAGCACCTTAATTTATTGATCTATTTTCACAATTAATGGTTACTCACTTTGTTTCTACTTCTTTGGTACAAAAAAAATGTTGCTATAAATATTTTCATATATATGAACTTTTCTTCTTTTTTCGATCCTTTGGGGTAATATGCTTAACAGTGGTATTGCTTTGTCAAAGGGCTTGTATGTTTAATGACTCTTGGTATATGTTTCCAAATTGCTTCCCAGAACAGTTGAACTGATTCTTAGGTCATACTTTACTGGGTCTGTCTCCTCATCTCTTTTAACAATTGTCATTTTTTTCTTGGCATCTTAGCAATCTGACAGATATAAGAATTAATATTAGAGCTGTTTTAATATCATCATTAACTATTCTTCAGATTACTAACAAAATCCATCAGGAAGAGATGGAAAAAGAAATTCTATTCAAAATGCCTACAAAACATATGAAATATCTGGGATTCCACTTATCAAGACACACTGAGGACTAATATAGTTTAATGGGATTTGGTGCCAGCATTTGAACTTAGATGTTGACAATGCTCTGTTTTTTTCCACTATATTACGGAAAATGCTAAGAAAAGAATTAGAAAACTATAAACTGCAGCAGTAGTATTGGATGATCTCAATACTAGTATCTGGCTGAAAGCCACTGGCAATTAGGAGATAAAGGGCCTCTAGGAATGAACAACAAAGGGGAGAGGGGGAAAAAAGAGAGATTGTCTTAGATCTGATATGTAAAAGTATCCAGATTTTCTGTATTGAAATCAAAGCAAAGAGCTCACAAGTTTAAACAAGTATTAGACATTTCAAAAAGAAAACCATAAAAATGGACCAAAGTAGATCAATCACCATAAAACAGACAACTTTATGAAAAGAGCTACCCAAGGGATAAGCAAGAGATAACTATCTCACATGAAATTTCTTTCTTTCCTTTTTGTTTTTTCTGAGGCAACTGGGGTTAAGTGACTTGCCTAGGGCCACACAGCTAGGGCATGTTAAGTGCCTGAGACCAGATTTGAACTCAGGTCCTCCTGACTTCAGGGCTGGTGCTCTATCCACTGTGCCACCTAGATGCCTCTCATGTGAAATTTCTTAAAAGACAAAAAGAGAAGCTATCTATATAAGGGAAAGGAAAAGAGTCAAAGAATGGATAAGACTACTACCCAGAGTAGATGAAATGATCATATAATAAGAGAGAAAGTAAAATACTTGCCTCTCATAGATCTTCACAAAAATACTGATTATTTTTTTTTTACTCTAGAAAGAATAATGCAAGGGGGAAAGTGTTCAATTAAAAAATCAATTATCAGGATAAGCAAGGACATAGGAAGTGAGTACTCTTGCTGTTCTTGATGAGTTCAAGTAACCAGTTTCAAAAATATTTCTAAGAGTTTTGAAGAATTAGTAGATGGAATTATTGAACCATTATTAGTAATCTTTGAAATGTCATGATCAGTGAGGTAGTACAAGCTTAGAGAAGAAAAGGTAAATGTCTGATTTTAGGGTGGGAAAGGAAGAAAATAGCCTGAAAACTATAGGCCAGGGATCAAAATCCTAGAATATATCAAATCAATTAGTAAATATCTAGAAAAGGAACTAGTGACTAGAAGCCAGCATGTCTTTATCAAATAATATCAAATAAAAGTCAAAAAAATATTCAGTTTAGTTTCCTTTTTAACAGGGTTATTCTCCTGAAAGATTTGAGGAATGCTGAAGATATAGTGTATTTAATTTTTGGGAAAAGTCTCCTAGACTTCTGGAAAGGGTGGGAAAAAGTCAACTAGGCAATTGAACAAAGAGCTATATTCAGAGCCAATTGAATGGCCAAACCCATTGATGGCTTTTTCAAGCAGGTTGCAACTGTTTACAAATAAGGAATTTAAGAGAAGTAATAAAGCATTATCCTAAGAGAATATCAGATTAAGAGAGATGATAGATTAGTCATATGGTGAAATCAAATGATTTTATCAATGGCAAGCTCATATTCTACTTATATCATTGTGATGCTAAGAAAACCTTTTTTTTTTACTTTTTAAAAAGTTTTTAGCATTTATTTTTATAATACTTTGATTTTCTTTTTCTTTCTCCCTCCTTCTCTCTCCTCCCCTTCTTAAGATAGCAAGTGATCTGATATAGATTACACATGCAAAATTATATTAGATATATTTTTACATTAATTATGTTGTGAAAGAAGAATCAGAACAAAAGGGCAAAACCATGAGAAGGGGGAAAAGTGAAAATATTATACGTCAATCTGCATTTAGACTCCATAGTCTAATAGACTAATAGACATAGTCCATAGACTCCTTTGCTGAATTCATGAGTGGACATAAAGAAGAGCTGCATAGAGTGAACAGGCATACTGACTAAAACCAAGGGAAATAAATTCATTAATATGGTTAATTGAAATAAGTAACCACATTAATGAATTGAAGATTCATTGGTATACTGGACACAACTAGAAGTCTCTAATGAAGTACTTAATGGATATAGGCTTGGTATTCCCCTATTTGCCAGTTTTTTCCAGTGACTGATAAAGACAGAAATAAAAGCCAATCTAAACACAATCTGAATTGAGAGGGATAGGACAGAGGACATGATAATCTCACTATCCTCTGCTGTAGTCAGACCACATGTGAAGAAGTATGTTCGATTCAGTACTTCATTAGAAAGAAAACATATAACTGGAGTTTCCAAAGGAGATTTTTTTCATATGAAGAGTAGTAGAATTAAGAAAGGAAGTTTTGTCTGAAGAAGAAATGACTGAAGGAGGACATGGTAGCTATCTTTAAGTACCTAAAGTCTAACATATGGAAAAGAGATTAGACTTGGTCTGCTTAGCCCCAGAGAGCAGAACCAGTAGCAATCAGTAGGAGTTTCAGAGAAACTAGATGTAAAAAAGATTATTAATGATTAATTAGGAAGTCAGTCAACATATACATATTATGTATATATTATATACCAATCACTGAGCTAAATTCTGGGAAAAAGAACATGGCAAAAATTATCTCTGTTCTCAAGGTGTTCATGTTCTAATAGACCAAACAAAATAGATAAATATATATATAATATACACACATACATATATATACTTATTTTTATATTATGTATATATTATATATATGCATATATATATGCACATATATACATATATATTCTATAATTGAAAAGCAATCTGAAGGAGGAAAAAAACATGGATTCATTCTGCATCTGCTGCTCAGCCTGCTTTAGCTCCAAGGAAAAAAGGTGCCCCTAAAAGATAAAGTTCATTACCTCTAATCTTATCACTATACTGCTAGCTCAAACCTTGAATGATACTAACTCCCTCCCCTTCCTCTCCCTTCTGAGTGGAGGACGGGCGGGTGAAGTATCAAACTTCTCCCAATGTCTTCTTTCCCAGAGGCCAAACTTTTGACTTTCAGGCTTCCTTCACCTCTGTATCTACTGTTCTACCTGATTGCAACTCCACAGAACAGCATACCCCAATATTGGGAACAAGAGCTCTCCACACCAGCTACTCCCCATTGATTCCTGCTCCCCAACACACACCACTTTCCTGTGCCTTTTGGGTGTTGTCTTTCCCCATTAGACTTTAATCTCCTTGAGGACAGGAACTGTCTTTCTTTTTATTAATATGTGCTTAGCACAGAACCTGGCCCACCGTAAGCACTTAATAAATGTTTACCAGATTAGATTGAATTGGATTGGATTGGATTGCCCTAGGAGATAATTAACAAAAGGAGCTTTGAATTCACTTTTGACTCTGAAAGTTTGTGATTCTGTGCTTTGTGAGAATAGCTTTATCCCTATTTCACTGTATTTATACTGCTATAGATCCAGAAGTTAGGATAAGTTAAAGTGCTAGGACTGAAGTCAGGAACTCTCATCTTCCAGAGTTCAAATCTGGCCTCAGATATTTATTAGCTGTGTCACCCTGGACAAGCCACTTGCTTTGCCTGAGTTTCTTCATCTATAAAATGAACTGGAGAAGAAAATGGCTGACTATTCCAGTATCTTTGTCAAGAAAACTCCAGATGGGGAGCTGTACATAACTATAAATAACAATACTGAAACAGAAAGAGTTATAGAAATGAATTTTCTACCAGGATACTTTTCTGAAATTTTAAGATTAATTTATGGAAATCACAATTTAACAGTTAACCATATTCCAATCTCCTCCCCCTAAAAAAACCCAACCCTCAAATATTTGCATACAATAGGAGCAGCAGATTTCTACACTTAATATAACAGAATTCTGTGACATATTTGGATCACTCCTCCCTCCTTTATGATTTTGTGCATATTATACCATATGTCCAGGGTAAATCCTTGTGCTCAGACAGAGGTAGAACTGTCAATCATCTCCAGCAGTAGGCCCTGTCCTAGATCAGCAAAGGAAAAAGTTTCTATTGTTACTTTTTTCCCCCAAAATATTCTCCTGTACAATATAAAAACTGAGCTTCCTCAAACATACTATTCTTGAATCACTGAAGGTCTTGTTTATCTGACTAATAATGACGGGGAGAACATTTTCCCAACTCTGAAGCCACAGGCAGCCTCATCAGAAGCCAGCAGGAAGCAGAGAGACAGGTTAGCCCAGGTGCAGCTCTTACCTCACTTTCTGTCAACTCAGAAAGAGAATGTTCATCTCCAGTGATCTGTTGGAAAATTAAAATAATACTAGTCTATACTTAAAAAGTACTTTCTGGATACCTCTCATTCATTTGCATCTATTGTATTCTCTGATATTCATACCTACCCCGTGATATAAAGAAAACAAATATGATTCTCCCAATCTTAAAATTGAGAAACTGAGATTAAGTATTGTTTAGTGTCATATACTAGAGAGTACAGCTCAGGAGAGTGTGATCAGCAGGATGCGGTATTAGGGAGGGGAGCCTTAAGGTATGGGATGTTGAATGGCTATCCCCATGGAGATAATAAGGTTAAGGTCATCTCCTGAGCCTGGGTTCACACCTATTTCATTGAAGATGGCTGATTGAGTCTCCATGTCAGTAAAGGTTTCTTGGCTCAAGTTACAGTCTATCAGAGATAGCCCTTTTACTTGGCCTTTTAGAGATAACAGGAAGAACCACAGTAGAATGAAGAGTAGACCTGGGTCCAAGAAAAACCCTTCATTCTATATAGACATGTTACCTCCCCACCAGTACAACTCTGGGATCCAGTAATGGCAATCCTGGAGGAGCAAGGACCGAAGTATGTCATTGTTACTTGCATTTTCTCAGCCATTTGGCCCAAAAGATAGCAGCTAGTCACTGAATTAATATTATCATTATTTAGGGGAAGATTTCAGATGGGATATTAAGAAGGAAGAGTAGTGCTTGTGTCAGTGAATTATTGTTGCCTTTGGTACACTGCTTATTTGTCAAAAGGATCAGGTCCAATTAAATCTCTAGAATTTATAAAAAGCAAGGCTCTCCAAAGTTGTGTTCCTTTGGTTTTTCCCCCTGTACCATTAAGCCATGAAGAGATAGCAAGGTAAACTGGTTACATCATTTATCCTTCCTCAGGTGTCTAAGTGCTTTAACTTTACTTGTTACATTGCCTTGTAGTACTGAGGAGTAGTCTGGGAAGGGAGAATCTGATAAAGCAATAAAGTCACTGTCCAAACCATACTTCTTATGTAGCTTATTCTGAGACTCCAGCCCTTTGTCTCTGTGAGCATATTTAAAGGCTCCAGGACTTAACTATCCCTGCCTCCGTCCCACCCCCATAATATTGTCACTTTTATGCTCTTCTTTCAAAAAACCCAACTAACTCACAAAGTAGAACCAGATATAGGTGTGTGTATACGTGTGCTTTTCTGCTTAGAATTATAACTTCTCAAAGTTTGGTCAGGGGATCTCTATGAGGGGAACTTGAGTCCCATTCAGAAAGTTCACAAAATTAAAATTATTTTCATAATAGAACTAAGATGTTTTAATTTCTAATATGATAAATATCAATAAATATAATGCACAAAAAAATCTTTTGGAGGGCTCTCAATCATTCTTTTTTTTTTTGTTTATTTTTTTGTTTTGTTTTTTGCTAAGGCAATTGGGGTTAAGTGACTTGCCCAGGGTCACACAGCTGTTACGTGTCTGAGACCAGATTTGAACTCAGGTCCTCCTGACTTCAGGGCTGGTGCTCTATCCACTGCGCCACCTAGCTGCCCCCTCTCAATCATTCTTAACAATGCAAAGGGATTCTGAGACCAAAAAAAGTTTGATGTTGGTTTAGAATTTAAGTTCTTAGAGAACAAAGGTATTTAATGTTTTATATAATGTCTAAGACCTTAAGGACTTTTTAAAAATAATGAACTCAAGGTCAAAAGATACAGGAAGAGACATATCCTTTGGAAAGTCAAATAATGGAATTTGCTTTGCTTACAAGCAAAAATTTGTTACAAGAGCTTTTTTTTTTCAATGATGAATGGAAGAAAGTAGGAGGGAAGGAAAATAGGGCATTTTTTTCATTGAAAAAGTAATTTTGGGGGGCAGCTAGATGGCTCAGTGAAAAGAGCATCAGTCCTGGATTCAGAAGGACCTGAGTTCAAACTCAGCCTCAGACACTTAACACTTCCTAGCTGTGTGACCCTTGGCAAGTCACTTAACCCCAGTTCCCTCTCAAAAACAAACAAAATAATAATAATTTTTAAATAAAATTTGTAAATAAAAATTTGTAAAAGGAACACCTTGCATATTTGGAAGAAAAGATAGTATATCCAAATTTGTAATTTTATCAGCAATTCATCTAAAAATCTAATTCAATCTAATTAAAACTAATAACAGTCTTAGAGAGTTGAGGGGGTAGAATGGAGGGAAACTGAAGATTTAAGTGACTTTCCCAAGATCACCACAACTAGCAGATGTCAGAGTAAAAACTTGAATCCAGGTCTTTGTGTCTCCAAAGCCAACTATCCATCCATCATTCCTCTGCTGTCTCTACTTTATACACAGCAGCCACTTAATAAGTATGTGTTGGGTTGAACTGATTGTGTGAAGGAAAGGAAAACACAATTATTAGAACTAAGACCATATTTTGTCTTTCTTTTCAGATGAATGTAACTGCTTTCCCCCATGAATGATCCTTTTCCTTTTTCTATGTGAAAGAACTATTGCTAACCCACAGAGTCTCTGCATTAGCCTTGCTTTCTCTCTTTTTGTCACAGCTGGAATTGAAACAGATGGAGTTATTGAATGTGGAAAGGGAGATAAAATTAACACAGGTAATGAACAGTAGTTTTACTGATGAAGGAGGAATTTTAGACCATTTGGAAAAAGTCCAGAACCTTAAGACATGAAATAAGATTAATCAAAACCTAGTTTGGAAGCAAGGGGGAGATATTATAATTATTTAACATTTACTAAGCACCAGCAGCATATGAGACAGCACAGGGCAAGGAGGAAGCTTGGTCATTGACCTCTGGAACTCCATTATGTAGTACAAGAAAAAGGCTACTATGAATTGTGAACTAGAGCATATTTTAAATAGTACATACTGACATTTCACAAAAGACCCTCAGTTAAAAGGAGCTCACTGGCAACCTAGAGGCTCTGTTTATCCTCTTGTAAAGTATTAGGGGTCCCTGACCCTGGTACCATGTCCAAAGTCAGCAAGGAGTTAGTTTTCATGATCTTTTCAGTCTTTGACAGTTCATTCAGGTGAGAGAGGGGAAATCAATTCAGCCGGTATTTATTAACTGCTTACTACATGAAGAGCACCATCCTAGGCACTGAGGGAAATTCAAAGTTTAGATAAGGCAAAATTCCTGACCTCATGGAGCTTTCTAGCCTTGAAGTATATATCCACAAAAATCTACTGGGGACTGTAATTCTATTTTCCTCCATGACACTGATAATGCAAGGGAAATTCATTTTTGGTTATCACCTATTAATCTCTCTATCTTGGATGTTCAGGGAACAGTCCCAGATAAGTTGAGTAATCTTGTCCAGTAGGATTTGTAAGACAACTGGAGGAAACTGGGATCCTTTATCAAACATTTAAGCTCCTGGGAAGCTTTGATATGAACAGGAAGCATATTGACCAGGTGCTAAGGAAAATAGGATGGAAAACTTTCATTGACAGAAACAAGTTTAGAATTAAGAGGGGAGAGACGTTCCTGACTCATACATGAATTTTTGTGGGAAGCCAGAATTTGGCAGGAATAATATTACAAGAGGTGTCAAAGTGTAAATATATGAGAACTGCAAAGAACTATTACAGAAGCAACAAAAGTTACAGAAGACAATTATCTACTGAGTACTACCCATAGTATACCTACCTAAAACCTTATAAGTAGGTGATATGTACTGAGGAACTCTAATATAAGAAGCAATACCTCTGAGGAGTATGTGATTTATTGTAAATCATTGAATCTATACAGTTCACTGGAAATGGATTTCTCTCGGTACATGTCAATAGTTTTTATGAACTCTGATACGAATTCTATTTCATAGGGTGATAATATCAAAAATTTACAGTTGGAAGGAATCTTAAAAAACATGTAGTCTGACTTCCTCCTTTTATAGATCAGGAAACCAATACTTGAGTGGTTAATCAGGTCACTCAAGGTCACTCAGTTCTGGGGACAGACCAGATTCAAACACAAGTCCATGAACTCTAAATCTAGACAATTTTTCTACTACACTTATAAATGGACTTTTTCTTCCTGGAGCTCTGTGAATAAAGGCAATGATGGCAACAATATGCTGGCTGATGTCATAAAATGAAGCTCACAGATTTGGGGAATGGAACACTAATCTAGAAAGTAGAGAAATCTCCTAAAAGTGTTCCAGGTATCTCATGTCATTGAAGAGTCTGACACAAGGAATTTTGGGGGATTTAACTGATACTGTGATTTCATAGATGAACTCCATGTGAGGAAATTAAAAAATATATATATATACACACATATACTAATATTATATAGTGCATATTTAGTATATGTATAGATGTATATATATGCTGCATATACATCTATAGATATAGTTAAAGACTATACATTCTTAGAACTATTATGATTTCCTCACTCCCTCTCTTCCTTATTTCCTTATTTCCTTCCTTCCTTTCCTCCTTCCTTCTTTGTGGCATTCCATGTTCCAGACAAAATGGCCTATTTACTATTCCAAACTCAGTATTTCAACTTTTGCTTTTATTCAAAGGCTATATGCCCTATGCTAAGAATGAACTCCCTCATTGCTTTACCCAACCATTTGTTTTTCTTCAGAGCTCAATAACTGCTAAATGTAATGTGGTTTTTTCCTTGAGACTTCTTTACATTCAGATTATCTTTTCAAAACTCTACATCTTGCCAACATTCTACCTAAAATCTAACACCCAGCATTAAATAAAATATTCTGGTTGTGGTATATCCAAAACAATCTTCCAAAAAGCACCATCACCTTCTTACTCCTTTAAACTCTTGATTCTCTAAATAGCAACAAGTATTTTTTTTTTTTACTTCATACTATGGAGTTTGTAATGTATTGATACCTCTGGAATTTTTTTTTCAAATGAGTTCAGGTCCAGCCATGCTCATTCATCCTGTACCTGTATAGTCAATTAATTGAACCTAAACATGGGACTTTATATTAATCTCTATTAAGTTTCATGTTATCTAATTCAATTTATCCTTCCAGTTTATTGACATCTCTTTGGATCATTGCCAAAGTGTTATGTTGAATATAATATGTAATGGGTTATATATAATATGTGTATAAATAGATAGGCAGATACATAGATAGATAGCTTTGTAAAATTAATAAATTTGCCTTCTCTGCTTCATTAAAATTATTGATAAAAAATGTTGAATAAGACAGAGCCATGGATAAATCCTTAGAGAAATCGACTTAAAAAAATGACACTAGGCTATTAATGACTCTCCTATCTCTGCAGCTGACTCCCCAGACATTTCTGTTTCTAGTCCAGCTGACAGTCATAGCCCAGAGAGGTTTGCAGTCCCCTTCTCAGATTGGTTAGTTCCTACCCAGAATTTCCATTGGAAGCCATACCTGGGACAACAATATTCATATTTCTTCAATCTCTATCTTGGGACTCTCCAGATTTTCATTCCTCCTTCCCTTCACCCTGCTTTTCAGTTCCCTTTTATATATTGTCCTCCCCCTTTAGAAAGAAAGATCAGAGAGTATAGACTATACTTTGTTTTGCTCATGTTTTGTATTCCTAGCGCTCAGAACAGTACCTTTGATATAGTAAGCATTTTAATAAATTATTTATCTATTAATAATTCAATTAATTCCAAATCTATCCAACTTTAGTATTATCTGTCTCACATCTTTCCACCGAAAAGATGCAGGAGCAGTATGCTTTGCTGAAATCTAAGTATAACTATGGAGAGTATGTCAGCCTCAAAGGGTTGCTTTGACAGTCAAATGAAATAGTTCATACAAAGTCTTTTGAAAAGCTAAAAGTGTCATAGTAACATCAGCTATTGTAATTATTAAGATAGCATTCTCCAATGTAGCAGTTTGTAAACACAGTCAAAATTGAAAATAAGATTAGCTTGGCCTGATCAATTCTTGATGGAGCCATGAAGAAACTTTGAGATTATTGCTTCCCTTTCTAAATGTTTATATGCCAATGCTTTAATTCTTTTTCTAGATTATGTCAGGAATATTAGTCAAGTTCACTAGCCTACTTAAAAATCAAATTCTCTTTCCTTTTTCAAAACATCAGGACATCACTTGCCTTTCTACACTCTTGAGGCACCTCTCTCATTTTCTGAGATTTTTCCAAATCAGCCATCATATCATCTAGTAGCTTCTGCAACCTGATGTATAATTATTCCAGATTTGGCTACTTGAACTAATCAAAACTAAGTGCTCTCTTGCTATTTCCTCATTTATGTACCTTTTCAATTTCTTGTTAGTTATTTTTATTCTCATTTCCAATCCAAAGATCAATCTCCTTGGAAAAGAAAATGGAACCAAAATAAGAATTGAGTTTTCTATCCTTCTACCTTGACTTTCTCTCAATCCACACTAAACAATGGTTCTATCCTTTCTTTGATGCTCTTCTTTCTCCAAATGGAGCTTTAAAAGCCCCTTTTTAAAAATTCTCTTTACCTTCCATCATCACCAGCTTCAGGACACTAGGTATTGATACTACTGACACTCTTTTGCAATACAAGGCTGCCCTGTAAGTCGGCAAGCATTTATTAATAGTTTCCTATGAGCCAAATACTGTACTAAGCACTAGGAATATAAAGAAAAGCATTCTAATTCTATTCCATGAAATTTATCCTTAATCACCTGCCTTTCATTTTATTTCTTTTTAAAATACAAATTGGTGGAGGAATCCTTCTTAGATCCATATTGTTCCATTTAGATAGCTCTTCTTTTTCTTTCTCTTTAGTACTGTTTCTATTTTTATCTTCACAGTTTAATTTTTAAAGAATTTCTCATCTTTATTTCCTCCATAGAATTTTTTTACCATGGGACCATAACCAATCTTTCTTTGTCTATTACTGTATTTTTTGTGGCTTCATTAGGAAAGAAATAAAAATTTAGCTGTCCTTCAATAATGGAACAAAGCTAAGCTTAGAAAGTTTCTTGAATTTTTAATTGAATTATTTTTGAAGCATGTGTATAATTTAAAACTCAATACCATTGGTTTTACTTCTTCATATTAAGTGTGTCACCTCTGAGACCAAGATACAGGCACTAAAAATAGCAATTGAAAGAAATATTTCCCTAAAAGCAACTTCTTAAGATTAGCTAAATTAGATCAAAATTGAGCTGAACTCAAAGTCTAAAAGGAAGATTTTCTATTATGTTACCTAGCATACATGAGAAAATTATACTATATTAAAACCATACATATCATCAACTTGCAAAATGAAAAGGCACTATACTATTTTATATTATAGAATATATGTGCATATATGTTTTAGAGATTTCTACAGAAGAAAAATCGTTAAATAATCATTAGTCTTATATCATTTGTCGTGCATCCAAGGGGAAAGAATGCATTATGTCCATCACTCTATCTAAATCTAAGAGGATCACCTACCCCTAGCTGGTTCCCTACAAATATCTTTTATGGCATATGCTGCTCCAAATGTCCACACTCAGCATTTGCCACAGTAACAAATGAAGTAAAGATTTAAAAACTCTTTACTTATATTTTTAAATGACTCGGAAGTAATTCATTTAGAGGTTTAGAAAGTTAAGAAGGAAAATAAATGTGATTCCACACTACATCGTGAGCAACAGATCTATTGTAACTGCTGAGAGCTATTTGTAAACAGTGGGAGAACATCAGAAAATTTAATCTAGTCTTAATTGGTTCAGTAGTCTGGGATGCCAGACTGAATCCCAGTGAGGAACAGATAGAAATATAGAATTAGATTAAATATAGCCAATGTTCCCATAAGGAATCTTTTCCAACAAGGTGTCTACCATCTTAGTTGGTGTAATGGACAGAATGCTGGGCCTGCAGTATTAAAGACTTGAACTCAAATCCAGTGTTAGATTATGTGTTTATGGGCAATCCATACAATTTCAGTCTACCTCAGTTTCATCAATTATGAAATGGGAATAATAATAACACATTCCTCATAGTTGTTTCAAAGATCAAATGAGATATTTGTAAACTGCTTAGCACAGTAGATGGAACATAGTAGAAGCTTAATAAATGCTTATTTCTTCCCTCTCTCCCTCAGATATTTCAAAAATCATACATTATTCCTTGAAATTTGTAACAATGATGTCATCCTAAGACTTTATTCTAAGACTTTCATTACTATCAAACAAAGCATAAAACATGGAAACCTCAAAAATGTTAATGGAGGATGTCCAGTAGACAGCACAAATTACATTATATACAAAATACATTATAAATGTAATGTCATCTTTTGGATGACATTACACTAAATAACATGACATAGCATAACTTGATAACAAAACATACACTGTTATCAAGACCCAAAGCATTCAAGAGACTTCTAAATAAGATTTATAAACAGTCAAAGGGGTCCAACCTCACCATCCACAAAGGAAAAGCTGAGTAAAGAATGCCTTTGGTCTAGACAAAGTATGAAAGAGGAAGGAAATGCCTTTAGAGAATGATATAGTTCTTTTAATGACTCCAAGATACTCTCTGAAATCAAATAATCAATTTGCAAACATGTATTAAGCAGCTACTATGTGCTAGGCAGTACTCACACACACACACACACACACACACACACACACACAAATGCAGTCACGGTCCTCAAAAAGTTTATGTTCTATCAAATCACTAGGTAGAGCATCAGGCATGAAATCAGGATGATTTGTGTTCAACTCCAACCTCAAACACTTACTAGCTATAGGACCCTGGGCAAATAACTTAACCTCTATTATTTAACCTTAAGTGTAAAATGGGGATAATAACAGCATTTAACTTCCAAGGAAATTATGGGGATTAAATGAGATTATATTTGTAAAGTACTTAGCACAGTAACTGATACAGAGTAGATGATAATGTTGGAGGGGACACAGAATACAATATAAATTATATAAAATATAAAAGTAAATGCAAGGTCATTTTTCTGGGGAGACACTAACAGTTAAAAGGCACCTGGAAAGGCTTGGAAACCTTTGAAACCAAGGTTTATCTTTCTAATACAAATAGTCTTGATAGCAAAAAGCTATGAAACTCTATGAATTCTGAAGACCTGAGGTTGAGAATCCTTCAGAAAGACAATAGATAGATGGATTCTTAGTATGGGCAACAATCAATATTCAAAGAAGAAACAATATAAAGAAATGGAAAAAGAAAATGGCTGTTGATGTTCTCAAGAAGAGTGTGTGTGTGTGTACGTGTATGTGTAACAAAAGTATATAAATAAGTTTGTACATATCAATGAAATAAGTTCACAATGATTCAATGAGCAGTAATCTCAAACATTGGGTATTTTCTCCAATAATAGCACCCATCTTAAATCATCTTGAACAGTTCATGTCATGTCCATTATTCTTAAAATACCTAGCACAGAGTCTTGGATATTAGGGGTCCTCATTGATTATTAAATTATTTAACTGAATTTTGGTGACTTCTTTCCTAACATTCTTGGGAGCAGACCCACAGGTGCCCTTGTCAGCTACCTAGGAGATAATGGAACACCACACTTGACACCTAAAATTTTCAAATCCTAAATTTTTTTATCTCAAAACAACAGATTTTTAAAAATAAGTCATGAATCCTGATTCTAAGTTGATTTTATCCCCTTCTCCTCTTCAGATAGAGATAACACTCACATTTTTATCTCAGGGAGTTGTCATGAACAAAGATTTTAACTATTTAACAAGTTTACAGAAATGAATCCTTTCCCCAATCTTAAATCCATTTCCAATTGATATATTTTCTCTCCTCCTCCATCCCCAGTCCACTGACCAGTTTTAATCTTGCTTTTCTGTACTTGCTTTTTTATCCCATCTCTTCCTTCCAATTTCTCCTTCCAATTGGACCCACTTTTTCCCATGAAGTTTCACTGGTAAAAAACAAATTCTGGGCTACAAAGTACACTTCATCCATCACTCTCCATGACAACCAAGTGGTTTGCTCCATCCCACTGATACAACTTCAGCAGCTGTGAAGCTTGCACCATCGGAGTTATATAATTTTATGAGAAAGAAAAAAAAATTATACCAGGGGTTCTTAATCTGGGGTCTGTGAATTTGTTTCTAAAATATTTCATAACTATATTTCAGTATAATCAGTTTCTTTTCTAATGTGATATATTTTATTTTATATATTTAAAATATTATTTTGAGAAGGGATCCATAGATTTTACTCAACTATTAAAGGGACTCTAGATGGTACAGAATAGAAAAGATATGAGATATTAAATCAGGAAGACCTGAGTTCAAATCTCAGATACTTACTCTGTAACCCTAGGTAAACCATATAACGTCTGTCTGCCTCTGTTTACTCAATTGTAAAATGGGTATAATAATAGCCCTGCTCTTCAGGGTTGTTATGAGGAACATAAGGTGATATTTGAAAAACACTTTGCAAACTTTAAAGTAAACTATAAATGCTAGTTACTATTATTATTATTATAGTCCATGAAAAAAAAAGTTAAGAACCATTGAGTTGAGTGTTTGATTTGGGTCTTAAATCTGTTCTAGCAATTACTACAAGTATATATTTCTCTTCCTGGGGAATGTGGTCCCTCGCTGGTAACCAGCATGACAAGCTTTCTCGCTGCTGGATTTTTTTTTTACTCTTTTGTAATTTTTGCTCATAACAGGACTCCTATCTTATGTTATTGTGTATGAATTACAGCTTAGTAATTGCTTGTTCAGAAGATAGAATGAGGATTTTTTAAGACAGATGTGAGCTATTCTTTTTTTCTTACTCTAAATGAAGAATTATTGTTCTGTTAATCTTTCATGACTAAATCTGAATATTTATTAAAACAGTGCCGTGAAGGTCAAGCCAATGTCAGTGTTTGTTGCCTCTGCTCCTTGATCAACATGTCCTCCACTTGTGGCTGCTGCAAGCTGCCTGCCCTCACTGCCTGTCATCCTGATATTCTGTCAGCTAGCTGTCAGTGACTGCACTTGTCCAGGTGTCCTGGTGGAGAATTATATTGTTTCAAGCTGGTTTGCAGTGTGCCCTTGCCGGGATTTCTCCTCATCTCTCTGGGAGCTACTACTCTCTTTGGGCTCATCATTCAGATGCTCAGCACCATCCAGGCAAGCCATTTAATTAGAGGTACTTGGCTAAATCCAGGCAAGAAAATGGGAATGTTCCCAAGTGCTGGGAGCTTTGGAAATGTATGGCCCTGTTGGAATTACAGCTTCTGATAGAAAGAGTCTGACCTCTGTAGCAAGAATTTCAAACTGGCTCTTATCTCAGCAAATTTGTAAATGGATAAAAAAGTCTTTTTTAAGAGAAACAAAAATTTAGATATGAGAGAGGGCAGATGGGCAATTTGATGGTGCAATGGAGAAAACATTGGGTGTAAGGTCAGAAAGATCTGAATTCAAATTTCACCTCAGATACTTAACTAGCTATGTGATTCTGAGCAAGTCACTAAATTCTGTTTGCATCAATTTCCTCATCTGTAAAATGAACTCAAGAAGGAAATGGCAAATCACTCCAATATCTTTGCCCAAAAAAAACCCTAATTGAGGACCCAAAGAGTTGGACCTGATTACAACAAGTGAACAACAACAAAAAAGAGGTATAAATAGAAAAGCCCTATAAATTTAAAACCAACACCCAATTTTTGAGTTTCAGGGAACATCTTTCTAGTTTCAAAACATAAGATAGTCTAGATAATTATAAAATTCTAAAAATGGAGAAGCCATCTGGTCCAGCCCATTCCTAGAGAAATAATCCCTTCAACAATCTATCCAACAAGCAGTTACCCACCAATACTACTCAATATTCTAGCCATTTGGGGAATTTGTGGCCCTCCAGATGTTGTGAATCTTGGGATTGAGCTAATTCTATAGCTACTCTAGAATTACCTGGTAAGGTGCTATTCTTTCTATATTCTCTCATTTCCTGATATCATTTGCTCCATGAGATAAATTCTCATCTCTGGCCATATGAGTCTCAAATGTATGTGTGTGTGTGTGTGTGTGTGTGTGTGTGTGTGTGTGAGAGAGAGAGAGAGAGAGAGAGAGAGAGAGAGAGAGAGAGAGGAAAGAGAGAAAGAGAGAGGGAGAGAAAGAGAGAGAGAGAGAGAGAGAGAGAGAGAGAGAGAGAGAGAGAGAGGTTATATTCATGCTTGTAATCCTCCTTTATCACTTTTCAGTCCTATATCACCTAAGGCTTGTTGAGCATTTATAGGTATCTCAAACACCACACATTCAAAACAGAATTTATCATTTTCTGTTACAGAGGTTTTACCACCCTTTCTACAATATCAATTCTACTTTTACTTCCTAAAATTTTCCCTATTTTCTTAAGGACATTACTCTACTTCTGGTCACCCAGGTTCATCCTCAATACCTTCATCCTTCACATTCAATCAGTTTCCAAATATTAACATTTCTACTTCCACTACATCTTTCATATGTTTACTTATATCCTTTCACTGGAGCCATTCAATTCAAGCTCTCACTTCCCTATGATTAAACTATTGCAAGACGTTACTCACTGACCTCCCTTCCTAAAGTCTCTTCCACTTCAACCCATCATCTACAAAGCTATCACAATAAATTTTCTAAAGCCCACATCTGACCACGTCATTCTCTTTAGTGTCTCCCTTTTACCTCCAGATTTAAATAAAAATTCTCTCTATAACATGGCTTATCCCACCTTTCCAGAAATTGCTCCCTTCCATATATTCCATGTTCTAACCAAATTGGACCTCTTATTCCTCACACGTGATACTCCATCTTCCATCCCCATGCCTTTGCATTGCATGTCTCATATAACTGAAAGGGACTCCTTCCTCATCACCACTTCTTGGAATCTCTGGTTTCATTTAAGATATAATTCAAGCTCTACCTTGTTCTGGTCCACTACAGATGCTACTGCTTTCCACCCACCACCAGTACTCTTGAAGTTACTCTGGATTTGCTTTATATATCTTCCTTTGTTTTTTTTTCTTCCATCTCTTTAATTTACTTTTAGCCACAGGAATTGTATATATAGCATCTTTTTCACAAAAAACATAAACTCTTTGAAGGCAAGGACTGTTTGACTTTTGCCTTTGTATTCCCAGTATCTCACACAGGTATCTAACACTTAGTATGTACTTAATAAATGGTTGTTCTTTGATGGATTGATGCTTCTTTCCACACATAATTAGTTGGGAGATTGACCGTATCTGCTTCACACTCTAATATCTAACAAAGTCGGTAAAAGAATGAATCAAATCAGTTGTTAGGCTCAATGTGGATCAAACAGAGGTACTGCTGATAAAATCGACTAGATGTTTCGGTCTTAATGTACTGATTGTAATGACAAACCATCCTGGATCTTTCATTCAGATTAGGCTAGCATTCAAGTTCCTTGTGGCTTAGAGCTCAGACCTGACTCAAGTTTATAGGGATAATGGTGCATTTTTATGTAGCATGTGACAGTTGATGCCATTCTGTCACAGTAACCCTGTGAGATAGGGAATACAAGAGTTATCCTCCTCTGCTTTATAAATAATACTACTGAGGCACAAAGACATTAAATGATATGTACTCAGTCACTCAGCAGACTCAGGACCCAAATCCAGGATTTTGTCCTTCCAAGACAATTTTTGCACAACAGCACACTGTCTTTGAGGATATAGTAAATTAGAAAATCACTCAAAAGTGGTCCGGTCAATTCTATACACAAATAAGAAGCACATTAAAATAATAGAAATCTAATGAATTTTCAAAACAAGGTAAAGAATTAGAAGATTTCAAGCCAGAAGACATGTTATTGATCAACTAGTCTAATCTCAATTGAAAGATAAAAAAATTGAAATCCAGTAACATAAAAGAGACTTGCCCAAAGTCATCCAGATGCTAAATTAGAGAACTAGAATTAAAACCCAAATCTTCTAAGTAAATAATAACATTATTATATTAATTAATGAACAGCATTAATAGCTAACACATATAGAATCTACTATGTGGCAGGCACTATGCTAAGCACTTAACAATTATTCTCTCATTTAATTCTCCAATAACCTTGGGAGGTAGGTGCTATAATTATCCCCATTTTCTTGATGGGGAAACTGAAGCAAAGTGGCTTGCCCAGGGTCACATAGCTACTGCAAGTGCCTGAGACCAAATTTGAACTGGGATCTTCTTGATGCAGGATTTATACTCTATTTGCTGTGCCATGTTGCCTATGACTAACTATGGCCTATTTATCCTAAATTCTTTGCAACTTGGTTTGCTAAAACTGTGCCTCCAATGCACTGAGAATTGTGTCTTTGCAAACTGATACGTTCCAGTAGGAAGTGCAGAACAGGCATAGCCACTGGCTCTCAAGCCATCTCTATTTTACTCTTGAATAAGCCCAGAAACTCAGTGCCAAATGTCTGGTCTGCTTTCAGTCTTTTAAATTGTTTTGCTTTTATTAACTTTTCACCTGAATAGAACCATGAGAAATTACAGCAAATTTAATAACATGAACATTAAAAATATATATCATACTATTAGTAGAATGTATTTCCTCCTAATTAGTCATTTCTTTTTTATTAAATTATGATTAAATTAAATTAATGTTTTTCATTTCCCAATAATTACATATAGAAAAGTCATAGACTAAAGGCATTATATAGGTCCTTATATTTATATATAATTAAACCTTTTTGGACTCCAAACTCCTTGAAAGAAATATAATTCAAAATGCTTAATAAATGTTTATATTATGGATCTTCACAGTACTCTTATCAGGAGAATAGTAATAACCTCATTTTAAAGATGGGAGAGGAGGGAATAAGACACAGAGCAAAAGTGGCTTTTGTCCAAGGTCACTAAAGAAGTGATACTGAAACAAAAATGGAACCAGGAGCTTCTCTCTTAGACCTTCGCTGTCTCCAAGATTAAGTATTTCCCATTTCTATCTTCTTTCCATGGCATCATGGTCATTATTATATTTTACACACCCATGAGAATTTGTTTCCTTCAATGGCACATCCATTTTGATTTGGGAACAACTTACATGTTTTTTGTGAGACTCAAAGAGAGTAGGGATAACATTTTAAGTCACTCCACAGAGGTTTCTACTAGACAATGCTTTCTTCCATTCAGTTCTTATATTTGAAACTTTTGATGGATGAGTTACACAACCCTAAATAGCATAGCTAACATCCATTATGAATGTTGCTCACTGGGAGCTCCTATAGAATACAATTCATTAAAATCATACATCCATCTATTAATTTTTAAGCTCAGAATATCAGAACTGGAAGAGAACTCACTGAATAGCTGGTACAAAGTCTTATAGATAAGGAAACAGAAAATTTATTTACCCATGGATTCAAATTATTTTAGTGGCAAAGACAGAATTTAAATTTAGATCAATGGCTTTTCCACAACACCCATGCTTATACATGGGAAAAACTCCATGCTAGACAATGGGAGAAGTACAAAGATAAAAGCGAATTATATATTGTTAGGGCTGGACCTAAGAGACTCTTCATCATAATCACTGTTTCCAATTAAATCAAGTAAAAGAGATATCACACACACACACACACACACACACACACACACACACTACAAAAATATAACCTAACAAGCACAAAAAAAAAAGAGGGGCAGCAAAGTAATTAAAGGTCCAGACTTGGAATCAGAAGAC
Source organism: Myrmecobius fasciatus (assembly GCA_023553655.1). Classification (NCBI taxonomy): domain Eukaryota; kingdom Metazoa; phylum Chordata; class Mammalia; order Dasyuromorphia; family Myrmecobiidae; genus Myrmecobius; species Myrmecobius fasciatus. The sequence goes on along the minus strand of JAJPUD010000474.1, from coordinate 266,134 downwards.
CTAGGCTCCAGTCCTGCTTCTGTTAAAGTTTTGTGACCCTGGACAAGTCATTATATGTGTTTCATACAATTCTCTGACTATAAAAAGCTACTATGGTGACAGGGAAGACAAAAAAAACCAACTCAGACAAGGACAAAATGCAAGAGAGAGTCAACTAAAAAGGAAGGCAATTCTTTAAAAAAATACAATTGGCCAAGTGCAAAAAAAAAAAAAAAATCCATGAAGAAAATAGCACCTTCAAAAGTAGAATTAATCAAATTGTATCTCTTTTTTAAGAGATACAAAGGCTAAGTGAAGAAAATTATACATTAAAAACTATAACAGGACTCATGATATAACATGTTATCCATTCCAGTTAGACTCATAGTTCAGAATGGAGCATATTTTCTTTGCCTTTTTTTTCTTTCAGCTTTTTTGTTTGTTTTTTGTTTGCTTGTTTTTCTTACCTTCTCAATGGCTGAGGGAAAGGGAATGAAAAGAAAAAAAAATCCAGATCTGAAAATTAAACTGAAATTTAAAATTTTATATTGAACTATTATGGAAACTATATATGGAAAGATATATTAGCTGGGATATCAAATTGTTTTTGTCAATCACTTATACCACAGAGATAGCATAGAAAGGTTAATATATTCAATTAAAGTGGCATTTTACAGGTTTTCAGTTCAATAATTTTTAGGTTAATATACTGATTATGTCTGGGATTTGTTCATTACTTGATAAGGATGGAAAGCCACCAAAAAATTTTAAGTAAAATAGTAGTATATTAATAAAGAATATTACACAGGAAACAAACTATAAGGTATTATAGTTGTCTAAGCAAGAAAACATGAGAAACTAAAAAAAAAAAGATGGCAATACTGGGGAACCAGGAGGTGGAGAGAATAGATGTGGCAGATATTGTCAAGGTTTAGAATCAAATATATTTGGGGCAGCTAGGTTGCTCAGTGGATAGAGCACCAACCCTGAAGTCAGGAGGATCTGAGTTCAAATCTGGCCTCAGACACTTAACACTTCCTAGCTGTGTGACCCTGGGCAAGTCACTTAACCCCAATTGCCTCGGGGGAAAAAAATCAATCGTATTTGCCATTATTGACTGATTAAATAAGGGGGAAGGGAGTAATAAAGTAAAAGGAGACATTCTAAAATATTTTTAGGATTTTGAAGCTGCATATCTAGGAAGGTAGTATCCCATCAACAGAAAGAAAGAAATTTCCATTCTGTTTATGCTGCTCCAAGGATCTGGACAGAGTAAAATGATAAAGGAGAATCTGATGGTTCTTTATCAAAATTCAAGAGAAATATTATATCTGATTGAATAGTCTGGGGTTCCCTTCCTATCTTTCAGAGTCATTTATTTGGTCCAAAGAATATGAAATAATTTCTCAGTACTGTCTAGGACTGGTCTAGATTAATTATAAAAAGGAGTTCTTTTGCTTTGCTAATTCTTATCTTTCGATCAGATTCTACTCCATCTGAGTCAGCACTATAAATAATTTCGAGCCAAATGTTAGGTGGCAATATAGCTGCCATCTGTACAACCTTCTCTGAAACACTACCACTTGTGCCCCTTCTTTCTCCCAATCTGGATGGATCCTTCATTTTGCTTGATCATCTTGTCTCTGTGATTGATCCATTTCTGCCTTCTCATCTGATGCTTTGTGCCTCAGCATTTCTTTTGGCTTTGACAGTAAATTTTCAGACAAGGTTTATCTTGTCCCCTTCCCCAAGAGATCCACAGCCCTCAATATAAATGTACATTGAAGAAGTGACTTCACTGAATGTGTTCCATTGCTTTCTTCACAGATAGTGCTTGAAAAATTGTTCTCAGTTCTTGACAAGAGAACTACGCCTACACAACGTGTTAAATGTTTAAACATTCTGGTACATGCTTCTCCTCTCAAATGAAGGCTGTTTTGTGTTTAAGGAGTGGTTACTAGCTCAAATACAGAGCTTCTGAGAGCATCATGAAAAATGACATAGTTCATAGGTCTGTGAAACAACAGGTCTCAGAGCTTCAGTTGTCTAACATGACAATTCATGGGTAATCCCCAAAATCACTTTGAAGGGCTGTTGGCAATTTTGCTTTTTATTGCTCTTCTGAATTGGACAAGGGAATTCAGATTGTAAAATCTGCATAATTTTTACAGACATGGATAATTCATCCCAGTCTTTGCTTGAAATATAGACGTGTTTAGCTATTGTTACAATGGATCTATCATTCTTATTGGCTCATAGTCCAAACCTAGAATTTGAAGAAAACAAAGTTCATCTAGTCCAATTCTTTCATTTGGGGAAACTGAGTTTCAGAGAAATTAAATGACTGCCCACAAGGCCATATAGGTAATAAGTGGCAAAGCCAAGAGTCAACCCAAATTTCATGATTCTAAAGTGTAGCATTCCAAATTTCAATGTTCCTTCCATTGTACTGAATAATCTGATCAGAGGTGTAACTCTTTTGTAATTCCTTTCTGGAAATATGTTTTCACACATTCCCCCCCTCAAAAAAAAATAATAAGTCTATTCCTGATCCAATTTGAACTTCAAAGCACCATTGATAGTAATAGATTACATTTTTGAAATTCTTTATTGTGGTATAGCAGTCCCACTTAATTATCATATTTGATACCCATAGTCACTCTGTGAGTTACCTGACATATTGCTAATCCTACTTTACAAATGAGGAAGCTACAATGCTAAAATTAACTGAGTTGCCCAAGGTCATGTAGTTAGTGAGTGGTTAAGCCAGAACTCAAAAACCTAGGTCTTCTTACTCCAAATCCATTTCTATTTCTATTAACTCATGATGCTTCTGTGGTATTGTTTGTCATTTAGATGAAAGCTTGATGAATATGAAATTCTCCTCTAACATTTGTCCCTTGATTTTGCAACCAAGGTTTTGTTTTCTTTTGGGGTGTTTTTTTGAGAGTACAAATGGATGAATTTAAATTATATTTTGAATATTCACTCTCATGAATAATGGAGGTCAGTCTGGGAAAAGATTGGGTCTATTTAATTTGGTGTTCATTTGGTTCATTTCTCTGGTTCTCAATTTTTTTCTCACTAAAGTAGAGGACATTGTCCCTACATCCTATCATGTCTAAATAACCACAATAATTTTTGATCTGGTCTTCCTGACTTCAGATCCATCCTCCTCCAATATATGCTACACCGAGCAAACCAATTCTCATTAGCTTCAATAAACTTCAATTCTTTCCTCTTTCTATCATATAAAATCCATATTCCTTATAATCCAGTTAAGAGTTCTTAACCCAAGGACCATGAATTTGGTGAGTTTTCTAATATTTTGATAAGCAAATTTCAATAAAATTACTTTCCTTTGATATCCCTGAATTTTGTTTTACACATTTAAAAGCTTTATTATGAGAAGAGATTTCTAAACCTTACCAGTCTGCCAGTAGAGTTCATGAGCCAAAAAATACTTTAAGAATTCTTGAATTCTAGACATGTTTTGCCCATCTAACCCATCTTGCCCATCTAACCAATTTATATTCAAAAAAGGAAATTTGGAGTCTGCCAACATGGATGATTTTCTAAAAATATATGCCCTCTCTTGCCATCAGTATCTTCACTTGATTCTTCCATTAAAGAAGATGTCATGTCATATTCTAATACAAGCCACAAAGTTGTGAGTGGATAAAGCAAAGTTGCTTCTCAAAACATGGAAAGACTCTAATTTTCTAGTGGTTTTTTAGAGAGACCAAGTTAATTTCTTCTTTTCTCATTGCCCAAATATATCCAGCTGCAATTACCTTGAAGTTGGTTTAAAGATAATTTAAATAAGGTAAAACCTGACAAAATTTCTAATCCTCACCATTTAAAGATGAAAAAAGGAAGAATGTCTGGAAATTTCTAGGTTTTGCTTAATAATAAAAAGGAATGATTTTTTTAGCTTAAAATATGTGTTACAACCCCCTAAAGTTTTCAAATTGGGTAGTCCAGCAAAAAAAAAGTCAGCTCCATAAAAAGAGAGTATATTAAATAGATATGCTTTAAATATAACAATTATTCTTTACTTTTAATTTGTTCATGACAATTTTTTCTCTCCTGATTTCAAGGTGCTAGTTAGCATCTGATTTAGATCATAGTAAATTTAGATCATTGACATCAGATATTACAGGATTGTCTGTATTCACAGTGAAGTTGCAAAATTCCAGAAAGGGAAAAAAGTAAACATGGTGAGTGCTTCTAAAGTTCTAAAGTTTGCAATGCAAATCAAATACAGCACTGCACATGAGCAGTACACAAAAAAAAAAAAAATCCCTGGCATTCTAAAGTATATTCAAAATGGTAAGAATCATCAATCCACACTGAGAACACGAGCAAAATTATTTTTAAACACCCAACACATTTTTTTTTTGCAAGAATAACTTGAATCTGAAAATAGCAAGCCTGAGGTAAGAGAGAAATGTGGCACTATCACAGATACCCTGTACCACTGCATGGTGAAGGAGGACAGGAAGTTATGGCTCATTATTCAGAGCATTGTATTTTCTGCCTTCATCATTGTTTATTTTTATTTTAATCAAGTGTTATTCCTCACAGCATTACTAAGCTTATTTTATGGTCATGGAAATGGAAACCAAAAAAACATTGGTTCTGCACTGAATATCAAAGTAGACCTCCAGTTTCTTATTGACTCTGGGATAAATTATTTTTAATGCCTTTTGCATTTAAAGCCTTTCAAGGACACTTTATAACTCCTTGCTGGTGTATTATTGATGAGTGGGGCTTCTGTGTGTGTGTGTGTGTGTGTGTATTTGCATTTGTTTTTGTTTTTGTTTTTGGTGTGGATTAGACTCAATAGCCTTTAAAGTATTTCCTATTCTGAGATTCAGTGGTCAAGCATCTTAACTTATTTAAAACAGAGGTAGGACATATGCAATTTCCCTAAATAAATTATTTTATGGTCTGGTCTGATCTTGCAGTAGTGAAATTATAATTATTAAAGTTCCAATCAAGACTATTCTGTGCATCCCTAGGAACAGCTGGGTTTCATATCATAGTTGAGATGTCAGCATTCTTGAATTCTGGAAGAGCCACAGCAGTCAATTAACTACAAGTTGTGGTTATCCACCCATCTTTGACCTCACCACCTTGTTCTTTTTTTTTTATCCAAATTTTTATTTTATTTTATTTTTTCAATAATAGCTTTTTTCTTTCAAAATATTTTCAAAATTTCAAAAAAAATATATCTTTTTACTTTCAAATATTCAAAATATACAAAAGATAGTTTTCAACATTCATTCTCTTTTATTATTATTAAAAGCTTTTTATTTACAAAACATATGAGTGATTTTTCTACATTGACCTTTGCAAAACTTTTTTTTTGTTGTTCCAAGCTTTTCCCCTCCTTCCCCCCACCCCCACCCCAGATGACAGGTAATCTAAGACATGCTAATTATGTTAAATTATGTGACAAATACAATATATGTATACATATTTATACAGTTATCTTACTGCACAAGAAACATCAGATCTAGAAAGAGAGAAGAAAAAAACAACCTAAGAAGGAAAACAAAATGCATGGAAATATTCACAAAAAGCGTTAAAATGCTGTGTTGTGGTTCATGCTCAGTTCCCTCAGGCCTCTCTCTGGATGTATATGGCTTTCTTCATCACTGAACAATAGGAACTGGTTTGAATCACATCATTGTTGAAGAGAGCCATGTCCATCAGAATTGATCATCTTATAGTCCTATTGCTGTGTATAATGTTCTCCTGGTTCTGCTGATTTCACTCAGCATCAGTTCATGCAAGTCTCTCCAGGCCTCTCTAAAATCATCCTGCTGGTCATCTCTTACAGAACAATAATATTCCATCAACATTCATTCTTGCAAAACCTTATGTTCCTAATTTTTTTCCTTTCTTCCCCTACCCCCTCTCACAGACAGCAAGTAATCCAATATGTGTTAAACATGTCTAATTCTTCTATACCTATTTCCAAAATTATCATGCTGCACAAAAAAAATTAGATAAAAAGGGGGGGAATGAGAAAGAAAAAAAACAAGCAAACAACAACAAAAAAAGTGAAAATATTATGTTGCAATCTACACTCAGTCCCCTCAGTCCGTTCTCTGGGTGCAGATGGATCTCTCCATCACAAGACCTTTGGAACTAGCCTGAATCACCTTGCTGTCAAAAAGACCACATTCATCACAGTTATCATTGCATAATCTTGTTGTTGCTGTGTACAATGTTCTTTTGATTCTGCTTACTTCACTTAGCCTCAGTTCATGTGAGTCTTTGAGTTTTTCTGAAATCATCCTGCTGATCTTTTCTGATAGAACAATAATATTTCATAACATTAATACACCACAACGATGTTTGTTGCTATTGTAATCTCACCATCAAGGCAGATAGTATTCTGCTTATGTGGTCTACTTTTTCAACTAAAAACAACCCAAAAAATTTTTTCAACCAAAAAAATTTAAAATATACACGATTCCCCCCCCTGAAATCCCATGGTCAACACAAAACATTTATCAACTTTGATATAGAAGGAAGAGGCTCATTCATCTGTATCTACTTCTTTTTTTTTTTTTTTTTGCTTTTTTCCCTGAGGCAATTGGGGTTAAGTGACTTGCCCAGGATCACACAGCTAGGAAGTGTTAAGTGTCTGAGGCCAGATTTGAACTCAGGTCCTCCTGACTTCAGGACTGGTGCTCTATCCACTGCATCACCTAGCTGCCCCATCTGTATCTATTTCTTAAAGTACCCACCACCTGAATCTAGGACAGTTGGGGCCAAATACCCCACCTACTATCCCCTGATTGTTTTGCTACACAGCTATAAGTATTGTTCCCAAATTCTTTAACCATTACTTAGAGACAGAATTTGGAGCTGAAAGAGACACTAGGGATCATCAAAAGTCTATCTCCCACACACACATTTTACAAATGTGGCAATTGAGCCCCACAAAAGAGAAGTGATTACCCAAGATCACAGAAATATCTAGTAGGAAAACGATTCAAATGCCAAATGGAAAATGGAAATATTCATTGTATTCAAAGCATTACAGTACCAAAAAAATTGTATTTTCCTTTACTGAGCACTGCTCTTCCTCCCCCCATTTAAAATTCAATGCTGTTTCCCCTGCAATACACTATCTCACTAATTCTTGTCCATTTACCTTAATTTGCTTAAATCTGGCCCTTTTCCTATTTTATGTATTACCACCCTTCTTTTGAAAAGTTGGGGAGATCAAAGATGGGTGGATAACCACAAGTTGTAACTAATCTACTACTTTGGCTCTTCCAGAACTCAAGAATGCTGACATCTCAACTATGATATGAAACCCAGCTGTTCCTAGGAATGTATAGAACAGTCTTGAAAGTAGTGTGATTGGAACTTTAATCATTATAATTTCACTACTGCAAGGCTAGACCAGACCATAAAATAATTTATTTGAGGAAATTGCATAAGTCCAAACTTTAGGGTTATTTCAAATAAGTTAAGATACTTGACTATTGAATTTCAGAGTAGAAAATACTTCAAAGGCTATTTAGTTCAAACAACACCAAACACACACACACACACACACACACACACACACACACACACACACATCACTCATCACTAATGCACAAGACAAAGAGTTATAAAATGTGCTTGAAGAATCATCTCCCCTCTCATGAGGAGGGAACCGACTACCTCTCAAAGCAACCCATTCCCCTTTCTGAGAGTTCTCTGGATCCCAGAGTCTTTCATAAAATGAAGAAATTGTGGACCTAATTGAATTAGAGATTGCTTCTCATTCTAAAATTCTGTGATTTAATGTTTCAAAGTCCAGACATATATGAGCAAGGTAAGGCTAAACGAAATTCTCAGGAACATTAACAGAATTTGAATTGAAAATCTACCAGATTTTCAACATGGACCCAAACAAATGTCACCATAGGATCAATTCTTAACAATTGGTAAGTGAGATCCTATAAAGAAGTTTGCCAAAATATTGTTTCAGTTGAACCTTCTGGTATATTAATTTTAAAAACGTTGGCAGTAGAGACCAAGTGGGAGAGAGTGGTCTGAGCATCTGCAATTTGCAAAAGTTTTATGGTGGGATGGTGACAGGAGGTGGAGGTCTGTTGTGCTACATGTCCCACATAAACATTTTTAGAAATATTTATCAGATAACGTGATTCGCACTAGGGCAATGTACTCAAAAGTACCATGTTGAACCACCCACCAGCAGAAATTTTTCAGGCAAAAGAAGTTTGTGATTTTTAATAAGGGGCAAAAGAGAGATGTGCTTGCCACCTCCATAGGATTTCTAAAAATGTAAAATGGTGAGAGCAGAATCCTATATGCATCAACTTCAGGGGGGAAATGCCACAGGACCCTCACTCACAGAACTCTACTTTGTGCTGGCTAGAAGAAAAATTTTAAATGGTCAGTGTTTAAATAATATACAATATCCTTCACTCACCCAACATCACCGTGAAATAGTCTGACAGCCTGAGAATTAAAACCAGAAACCACTGCTTGCCAGACTAATGCCCATCAAATTGTAATGCTCTGGAGTCCTTCACTGTAAGGCAGGCAAACAGACTGACCATGGTTAAAGTGACAGCATCCTTTGTCTACTAGCTCTTTACCTTTAAAGTGGACAGTGCCATAGAAGACAAAGAACACTATTTTTGGAATTAGAGGATCTGGATTCAAAACTTTGTCTCTGACATTATGCCTCTGACATTGCTACTTATCTTTCCTTAAGTAAGTCATTTAAGCTGCCTGGGCCATAGTTTCTATCTTTATCAAATAAGGAAATGGATTTAATGGCTCTTGATCCACTATTATATATATATATATATATGTATATATATATATATATAAAATCATATTATCTTTCCCCATTAGAAATAGAATAGAATAGAAATAGAAAGCTCTGTAAGCTCTGGGAGGGCAGGAACTCCCTTATTGTAGCCTCAGTGCTTAGTCCAATACACTTAAGAGGTGCTTAAAAAATGTGCATTGATTGCTTGATTGGTAAACAATTACCAATACATATTCATTTTGTGTGATCCCATAATATTTAATGAAAAATTAACAGTGATAACAGTTATATAGCAAAAGTTCCTATAACATAGGTAGCACAAATACAATTATGCTTATTTTACAAATAAAAACCTGATGCTTAGCAAAATGAAGTGACTTGTTTCTGGTCACAAAGTCAGTAAGCATTAGAACTGTCACTGAACTCCAGGTCCCTTAACTCTAAAATAGTGTGCTCTTTTCAGTATTTAACAGACATTTTGTAAGAACTAACATTTACATAAACTTTTAAAATTTGCAAAGCATCTACCTTATCTCATTTAAGTTCTATAACAACCCCATAAAATGTAATTCAGGAATTATTCTAATTTTTATTTTACATATGAGGGTATCCTGGAGCTGATTATTAAATTTTTAGCATAATAATTTCCATCTTGGAAATCAGCAAACTCCGTAAATCAGAGTTTGATTTATTGTTCTGTTAATTATCTTGACTGAAGAAAATGATGAAAAATGCTAATGATGCAGATTACACTTAAAGTTGTCTCAAGATTATTTTCTTTTAGAGTCACTTGTTAAATATTTTCTAGTACATCCTTCCAAAAACGTCTCAGAGAGTAATTTGTTTTGTTTTGTTTTGTTTTTAAGTATTAAGTACTGTGTAAAGTGCTGAGGTAACAGAAAGAGAAGTCAATCAGTTTCTAGTCTCAGGGAATTCATATTCCAATGGGAGAAACAGCACATAGAGGAAGTTTCAGCTGCAAATCAGGCAAAAAGATCCCACAGTCCTTAGGTGCAACAGCAACATCCTCTTTAATGTTTGAGTGACTTACTTTTTCAATAGCATAGCCTGTAAATGTTGGAGATAGGATTTGAATTCAAGTACTGCCTATAGCCATCATTCTTTGCTATCTCCTATATCATAGAGGTTATATAAAATAGTCATTCCCTTCCCCCCCAAAAAAACCCATGATGATAAATAACAATAAACTTATCTCTTCATTTTCTTCTTCCTCTTCCAAATAAATAAATAAAGATAATCCATGGCTCCGTTTTTTTCCCAGAAAAAGACAGGAGAAAGATTTAACCATTAAAGTCTTTTAAGATCTTTTTTTCACAAATGTTCATATTATGAAGATGAGGTTCTTTATTTTACTCCCACTCCCTCAGACAACTCTGACTGAGAAATTCAGGTAAGAAATGCCAGTTTAGTGGAAATTTCCCCAAAGGCAATCTCTCTGAAAGGGAGAACCCATTTTCAACAAGTTTGCTTAAAAGGCAACCTTCATGTTGGCTGACTCCTTCATATTCCCTTACCTTTCACTGACCTCTAGTGTCTTTCTGTGGCTATGACAGGGAAATCTAAATCCATTCCACTGTAAAATAGCCAAGTTTTTCATGGGGATATTTGCACACATCTGTACACCCAGTTTTAATCATCTACACAGTCAACACTTAACAAATCCACAGTTCTGTTTAACAAATATATGCCTGGTTCCCTAGGACTTGTGTCTATCTTCATTGCTCCTTCTAGCTATTAAGTGACCTCCCCATCCTTTGCATCTCAACTCAAGTTTACCACAAAATTGCTTTTTAAATCAAACTCACAATGGCCTTTGCATGGTATTCAGTTTCTTCTACTCATATGGAAATCGTCTCAGTGCCAAGAAGAGATCTTAGATTAAAAAGAGCAGGGATGGCGTCAAATATCTGATTTCAGAACCCTCTGAAAGGCAACCAAGAATCTCAGTGGTTATGGGTAAACACAATACTTTATTAGATCAGGGCAAACTGAACTGCACTAAGAATCACCCATTTCCCCCCACCCCACTCCTGCATATTTGCCTTTCCTTCCCTTTCCACAGCTTCTCTCCCTGCCCTTAACCTTCTCAAAATTAAATTATGTTCAACCAAAGTTTCAGGTCATGAGTTTATTGCTGAACAAAAATTGTTGTAGGTGATTTTATGAAGCAGTTTGGGAGTGGGAGTGGGGGGATTATCTTCAGTATCCAGTAAGCACTTACCCATCCTTTGTTCCTATGTGCAATTTTTCCTGAACTGGTTTTCATGAAGAAGAAATAAACTTGATCTATAAAGGAGTTAATAGGTTTGATTACATTTGTATTGCAAACTGCAGAGCTGCTGGGTCAGGGAGGGTGCTCTAAATGTTAATGGGCCGGCTGCTGGCTGCTCAACAGCTTGGATGCTAAGACAATGGCTCAGTCTAGACTTCATTGCTTCAACTTAGTACCCCAACGCTTGGTACATGAAAGCAGATGGCATCCTTAAAAGAATGGTAATTAATGCAATAATTAAAATTAACTGAAGGAGAACATCATTTGCACAAACGTAAGGTAGTTTGACCAAAAGACTGAGAAATTAGAGGAGGGAGACAAGATCTTCTTAAGACCCAAAGGGGCTAGTTCTTCAAGCTGCTCTCTGGAAAAATTTTGTAGAATGAAAGGGTTTCATTGCCAAAGACTGTGCCCAATCTAACTCAATAAGTCTTTGACATATAAGGAAGAGAGAAGCTATGAACAAGGTAGAAATGCAGAGGCTAACTTCAGTAAAGTCTTGAGTTTAACACCGAAAATTTTACTACCGACTAGTGTATATTTTTAAGTGCCATGCTTTGATATGTAGGCATTCTAAAGTAAAAGAAGGATTAGACATAAATTCTCATCCCCTACGTCAAGTTCATACATAAATGAATAATGTGTTACACACACACACATTCACATATACATTAAATATATAGACCATCATTAAAATACTCCTGGAATAACCTATCATAAATGGGAATAAGCCTGGGTTCTCATATGGTATGACAAAAAAAGCACAATTACTACCAGGTCTTGCCAAGCTAAAAAGGCTTTGATTACAGATCCAGGAGTTAACTCTATATCTGTTGCCTGAGAAGTGGCCCAGCTGAATCCAATAAGGACCCATTCCAGAAAACTGGTTGCCAGATATTTAATTTATCCAATCTGGTAATATCTAAAGATTGTCTATACTAGTCCTATCACTGACCCTCCTAAGGTCAAGTGGAACAAGTCTCATCCTTCTTTTAATATGATAGTTTTTTTTCCTAAAACTTAAAGAAAACTAGTATGTTCTCTCCTAGCCTGCCTGACTGCAAAGCAAAAACCTCTAATTCCTTAAATATCTTTTCATGAAATGATCTTCAGTCCCATCACCATCCTATTTACTGTTCTATGGACCAAAAGACTGAGGAAATTAGAAGAAGGGGACAAGATTGACAATATCTTCTTAGTACCCAAAGGAACTAGTTCTTCAAGCTTCTAGGCCATGTTAACTGGAAAAATTTTAGAGAATGAAAGTTTTCATTGCCAAAGACTGTACCCAATCTAACTCAATAAGCCTTTGACATATACGGAACAAAGAGGTTATGAACACAGTAGAAAATGCAAAGGCTAACTTCAGTAAAGTGTTGAGAGAGTTTAACTTTTATTAAGCACTATCCTAGATCTTAGGGATAAAAAGATAAAAAATGGACAATTTCTTCTCTCAAGAAGCTTATATTCTATTTGGAGGTAGAGAGGTATAAGATTAATCTAAGTTCAGAATTCACATTTCAGTGGGAATAATCTTAAAGAGTATGGGTACAAGTTTATTACTGCTCAGAACTTTGATTTAAATAAGACATAAAAGAAGAGGAAAGTCATAGCACAAAAGTAGTACACAATTAACAAACATGGTGGCTACTATAACAAACAAACAACATACAACATCATCACCACTCTGAGGAAGCTCCAACATCTAAATTCCTTGGCTGGGAGAACTCATGGTCACAGCTATTCAGAGTCTGGAGTGGGAGCTATTACTAGGCAAGTTTGTACAAGACTTTCTACCCCAAATCCTCAAAGTCCCTTTCCATTAAGGAGTTTGTATAGGCTGAGAACAAAGAAGGCACCATGATAAATATTCTCATTTGATACTTGACTCTTGAGATGTAGCAGCCTCCTAGTTACAGGATGCTCCATCACTAAAAGCCCACCAAGGAGAATATTTGTTCATTCCTTTAGGAGGACCGTGCCTATTTAAGGAACTAAGCAGGTTTCCAGCGTAAATACAGGCCTGCAACAAAGGATACTCATTAATTAATTAATTAATGCACCAGAAGAATGGTCTTTCAATTTTTTGTGCTTTTCTGGCATTCCATCAGATAACTGCAAGCACGTTCTTATGTTCTCAGCAAAAAGTTATACAAAAGATAATTTGTAATTATTTGTAATTTGTAATAATTTGTAATTATAATTGTAATTTGATAATTTTATAATTCCAAGAAAAGAACCCTGGGGATCAGGAAATGCATCTCCTAGAAAGGTACAGTTGGACTATGCATAGTGATTCTTAACCTGGAGTCTGTGAACTATCTACTTATCATCTATCTATCTATTTATAAATATATATATATACATACATACACATATATGGATATGTTTAGATGTTTATGCATATATATACATATGATTTAAATATCACTGATTTCCTTCATAATCTTATTTTATCCACTTAAAAATGTTATTCTGAGAAATCCATAGGCTTCCCCAAATTATCAACAGGGTCTATGACAGACAAAAATAAGAGTAAGGAACCTTGCTTTAAAGGAAGCTATAAGGCAGAATTGAGGAGAAAGTGAATTCTAGCTGTGGATTACCACTTGTATGAAAGCACAGGGTAGGAGATGGAATATCCTTCATGGGACAACCATCTGGCTACTAAAACAATGCCTAAAACAGAATAATATTAAATAAGACTGGAAGGTTATGTGGGAGTCATATTATGGAGACTTTTAAATGTCAGAATGACGACGTCATTCTTTATGTTAGATAATGCCAGTGTCTTTGCCAGAACATCCTCCCCTATTCCAGACTGAGTGCAATACCCCACATGTGGATCTGACCAGAGCAGAACCCAGAAGAATGGTAGTATCCTTATTTGGCATAATCTGCCACTTTGAATATAATTTAAGACCATTAAGCTTTTTGGCTGCCTTATTACACTGATGACTCATGCTGAGTTTGTCATCTCAGAACTTTGTCAGATGAGCTGCTGTCTATTCACACCCTTACTTTCTTGCATTTGTGAAAGTCAAGTTTTTTAATTGGTGTAAAACTCTACATTTATCCCTATTAAAATTATTTTCATACAAATCAGTCCAACATTCTATCCTATTAAGATTTTTCTGGATGCTATCTCTGTGATGAGCTAGTTGACTAAGTGGATAGAACACTGCATTAAAGGCAGGAAAAATCAAGTTCAAAGGCAGTCTCAGACACTTACTATGTGACCCCATGCAAGTCATGTAACTTACTCTGACTTTCTTAGTTTCTTCATCTGTAAAAAAGGTTGCCAATAAAATAACTACCTCCCAAGGCTACTGTGAAGTTAAAATATGATAATATATATAAATCACTTTGAAACCTTTAAGTGCTACGTGTATGGATGATAGCTATTGTTATCATCAGTCTGAAAGCTATGTCTTCCAGAATTGAATCATCTGCAGATCTGATCACCAACGTCATCCTTTCTCACATTCAAATTTAAAAGTGTTCTTTTTCTCCATCATTGCTGTCAAATATTCTGATGAGGAAATCATTTTTTATCTTCTTCGTCATCAAGAGAGAAAAAAAGAAAAAACAACCCAACAACAAAATTCTTTTTTTTTTTACTATACTTAAAATTGATCACTTGCCTTGGCTTATTCTGAACTTTAGCATTTCTGACATTCATACAAAGACTATGCCTCTCTTATTTTAATTTCCTGCTGTCTATCCTTGCTTCCATCTTCTATATGTGTGTACATATATTTAAATACTATATTTAGAAAGTCTTCCTGCATTAATCATTTGTCCATTCTTAACAGGGTAAAGATTAAGCTTCCAAGGAGCCAGAAACATTAAGCCCTCCAGAAAGGAACATTACAATAACAGTGAGAGAAAGTAGAGAAAAGCTAGGCACCAAAACAAAACAAACCAAAAAAAAAAAAGCAAAAAAAGAAATCTGACAAGAGTAAGTGCCTGATTTTCAGTATCTAAAGTATATCTTCCAGGGCTTTGTGGGAACAAGGATGTAGTCATGTCCTTGCTGCCAGATTGTCCTTACCCATTTCTTATGGTAGAGTATGTTGTATCTACTCATTCCATGCCTGCTCTGTAAAATACTCCACAAATATTCAGATGATATGGCCTCTGCTTCTGTCAGTTTTCAGTCAGACCTACACTTTTGCAGGCTTTCAAAACTGGAGGGGACCTTTTATGCCATATGGTCCAGCTTCTAGTGAGAGATTGTGATATGCCCAAAATTGCATATATCAGATCTCTCATATCTTGGTCCAGTGTCTCTTTCTACTACACAGAGACAAACAACTCCAAAATCAAATGGGTTAAGACTTTCCTCAAATTGGAGCCCAATACCTGGAGCTAATATGAAAGACCAGGATCTAAAAGGGTTAACAGTCTTAGCAGACAGACTAAAACTGGATCTACCTTAACTCAGGACCTACCAGAGAGCTTGGCCCCACATCCAGACCCTAAGAATTGAAACCAGACTAATTGTAAAGAGACCTAAATATTGAAAAGAAGAGGAGTTAGAGAAATTGAAAACCTAAATTCACATAGACCTCTCTGAAAGACCAGCCCGAGCTAGTCTTAAAAGCTTGTAAGATTTTTTTTGTAACTTAATGATTGTCCTTGTATTTACTAGTGACAATGAAAAAGAAAAGAAAGAAAACCTATGTACTTCTACAACAGCAGAGTAGAAAAAAGTTGGAAATTTCCATTTTCTTTTGTAGGAAATGGTGAAGAGAAAGATCATAGATGATTGAGAGCTGGAATGGACCTCTGCGTCTGCTACTCTGCCTACTTTCAGTTCCACTGAACAAGATGCTCCTCACCTCTAATCTCATTCCCATGGGGCTAACTCAAGCCTTGACACTTCCCTGAGCAACTCTCCCCTCTGATTTGAAGACTGGAAGGTGGACTACTAAATTCCTCTCAATGTCTTCCTTATAAAAGGCAGAAACTGGTCTTTCAGCCTCCCTCTACTGCAGGTCTGCCTGCCCTCGGGCATGGAACAAGATGAGTACCTCAGGTTTCTTCCCCACTTTCTGCCTTCTTTTTCATCAATCTCACCTCCACCCTCACTCACTTTAGATTGATGGTGGCAGCTAGGTTACATAGTAGATACAGTGTTAACCTGGAGGAGAGGAAAGGGAAGGGGAAGGAAGGGAAGAGAAGAGGGGAGGGGAGGAGTGGAGGGAACACACACATACACACATAAACACAATCTTTCAAAACCAAAAGTATTTCCAATTCAAAAGTGTCTTCTACTTTTTGAAAATGACTATATTAATTTTAAGAAAGTCTAGAGCTTTAGATTCTGTTGTCCCTTTTCTTTCTGATTTACTTTTATCATTTTAGACAAAACTTATATATTCTTTACTTGTTTCTCTTATAAAGAATTAATTGTACTAACTTGTGAATTGTAGATCTTAGTGCAATCACATATCACTATAAACTCAATCTATGTATTAAATTTCATCGAAATCTGTTTTGAAAATTATAGGAGCCATATCTCAGAAAAGTTTTATCAACTGTCATGTCAAATTGCTGGCATAATCCACAAATCAGACTTTAAATGTATCTTGAAGTCATTTCTTAAATACTAAATTTGGTTAAAATCAGTCAAGACTTTCAAAAGTTATTGAAGAAAAAAGTCATAAATGCAAAAACTAGAGTTGAAGGGAAGAAAAAAAGCAAGAGATGAAAACATGTTTTCACCTTGTTTGCTCAATTTTACCTGGGTTTAGACCATCCTCTGAAAAGAAATTGGGAATGGTTTTATTCTTCAGGGATAGAATATTAAAAATAGGATGATTTTTTTGTTGTTTTTCCTTTTAATTAGGAACATTTTCCATATTTAAAAAAATTAATAAAACTGGAATGGAAAATCAGCTAACAACACTTAAAGACTTCTAAGACTAGGACTTCTTTCTGGCATTTTTGTTATTTAACCGTTTCAGTCATATCTGACTGTGATCCCATTTGGGGTTTTCTTGGCAAAGATACTCGTGTGATTGGCCTTTTCATTCTCCAATTCATTTTGTAGATGAGAAAACTGAGGCAAAGAGGGTTAAGTGGCTTGCCTAGGGTCACACAGAGATTAAATATCTGAGGTCAGATTTGAACTTAGGTTTTCCTGAGTCCAGATCCAGTCATCTATATTCACTATACCATCTACTTAATCTCCCAAGGTCCTTCTAGATCTAAAGTTCTCTAATAATCTAACATAAGCATCTTGAAGAACCCATAAAGTTTAGTTAACTACATAAAATATGATATTTGATGGTTCCAAGAAGAAAGAATAAAAACTGTTAAAGGACCTGGGAAGGGACATTCACCATTTTTCTGAGTAGATTTGAAATGAACCAATGAGCATGGAGAGGAATTTCCCAGGGATCTATGTTTGACTTTTTACCATTTAATATGTTTATCATTGGATAAAGGCTTGAACAGAGTGACTCAAAGTTTTTTTGTTTTGTTTTTTTGCTTTTTTCTGAGGCAATTGGGGTTAAGTAACTTGCCCAGGGTCACACAGCTAGGGAATGTTAAGTGTCTGAGATCAGATTTGAACTCAGGTCCTCCTGACTTCAGGGCTGGTGCTCTATCCACTGCACCACCAAGCTGCCCCTAGAGTGACCCAACGTTGATGGATACTTTACATATCAGGCAAAAAGATCAAGATACAAACAGATTTTGACAATCTAGAATGTTATGCCAAAATGGAATAAGACAACATTTTATGGGGATAAACCTATAAAGTCTCACACTTGGGTTAAAACCGTCTGTTACCTTCTTTTCTTAAACTAAAAGAGACAATGGCTTTTCAGAGAATGGTGTCAGACTCAACTGAAAACTGCTGCAATCAACATACTGGCATAGAAAACCATAAATGATCATTATGCTGGATTGTATTTTTTTCTTTTTGTTAAACATTTTCCAATTATATTTTAATCTAGATCTTCTTTTGCCCAGATTTGAAAACTCTGCTTTAGGACATCACAGAAACTCCTGAAAGAGTCCTCCTCTCTCCATCTATAAATTACATTCAAGGGCAAAAAGCCAAGACAACTCTGACTCTCTTGGGTTTTGCTTTCTTCCCTACTTCTGTCTTCATCTAGTTGTCTCTTCTTCTCTTGGCTTCTATTGTCTCAGATCATTGTCTCTTCATAAGTATGATCCATCTCTGACAATGATAACTCAAAAAAATCCAGATATTACCCATATATCTGTGTGTATAGCCTTATATAACAGTTCCATACTTTCAAAAAAATTATTTTGATCCACTTTGTTTTCTAAATCCCTTAAAACTCTGAAAACAGTCATACAGTTACATGGATATAAACTGATGGATTATGACATATAGCAATCATTTTTACCTCAAATAGTGCTCTACCTTCAAATGGTTCCTCACAATACATCTGTTTGAGGTCTGTTTATCTGTTAAAGCCCTTTTTATCTGAAGTACTGTGTTTTTCCTCAAGCTGATCTTGTCATTGTTCCTTATACAAATGCCATTTAGTGTCCTTTTCAGTAACCAAATTGTCCATGTAACAAAAGTCAGTATCTCACATCCTCATTGAAATATAGAAGACATATATACAAATGATAAATTTTACAAAGCAATTTCAGTGAGAATGAGGAGGGGGCACTAGCATCAAAATGATTGGTAAAGACTACACACCTGTCAGATTGGCTAAAATGACAGGAAAAGATAATGACAGATGTTGGAGGGGATGTGGAAAAACTGGGACACTGATGCATTGTTGGTGGAACTGTGAACGATCCAACGATTCTGGAGAGCAATTTGGAGCTATGCTCAAAAAGTGATCAAACTGTGCATACCCTTTGACCCAGCAGAATTTCTATTGGGCCTATATCCCAAAGAGATTTTAAAGGAAGGAAAGGGCCCCACATGTGCAAGAATGTTTGTGGCAGCCCTTTTTGTAGTGGCTAGAAACTGGAAACTGAATGGATGCCCATCAATTGGAGAATGGCTGAATAAATTGTGGTATAGGAATGTTATGGAATATTATTGTTCTATAAGAAATGACCAGCAGGATGATTTCAGAGAGGCCTGGAGAAACTTACATGAGCTGATGCTGAGTGAAATGAGCAGAACCAGGAGATCATTATACACAGCAACAACAAGACTATATGATGATCAATTCTGATGGACATGGTTCTCTTCAGCAATGAAATGTTTCAAACCAGTTCAAATTGTTCAGTGAAGAAAGCCATATACACCCAGAAAGAGGGATGTGAAATGTGGACCACAACATAACATTTTCATGCTCTCTATTGATGTTTGCTTGCATTGTTTCCTTTCTCTGATTTTTCATTCTTGTAGATACGATTTTTCTTGCACAACAATAAGTGTGGAAATATGTATACATATATTTGATTTGTCAAGTATTTTAACATAATTAACATGTAGTGGATATCCTGCCATCTAGGGGAGGGGTGGGGAGTATGGGGGAAAAATTGTAACAGAAAGTTTTGTAAGGGTTAATGTTGAAGAATTACCCATACATATGTTTTGCAAATTAAAAAAAAATGATTGGTAAAGGCTTCAGGTAGAAGAGGGCAACTGAAGTTAAGTTTTGAAGGAATATAAGGATTCTAAGAAGCACAAGTGAAGAGGAACTATATTCCAGGCATGGGGAATGACTTAGATAAAGATATAGACACAGGAAGTGGAACATTGTATGTAAGGAACAGCATGAAAATCAATTTGTGGGGATCACAGAAGTGTATGAATTAAAGTATTATAAGATAAGCCTAGAAAACTGCTTTGGGAACAGGTTGTGAATGGCTTTAAATACCAATCAGAATGAATTTGCATATGATTTGAGAGGTAATAGGGAGCCACTAGAATTTATTGAGTAAGGGAGTAGCAGAGTCTGGTTTATATTTCAGGATTTTGGCAGCTGTGTGAATAGAGAAGGGAGACATTAGAGGCTATCTTCTAATGCTCTAGGAAAAGTCACCAATCACAGAACATCTATTAGCTGTGTAAAATGTTCTATGTGTTCAGGATCAAAAAGAAAAAATAAATAAAATGAAACAATCTCTGCTCTCAAGGAACTTACATTCTATCAAGAGAAATAATGTGTACATATGCAGGATACATTGTTGTTGTCTGCCCTTCATTCTCAAAAATGACCAATGACATCAGGAGGTGATGTCTTGACTTGGGAATGAGTTGGATTTTGGTGAGGAAGGATTGTGCAAAGTCCTTAACTTTGGTTTCTCCTCCAGGGCTCTCCTGAGTCCCATGACAAGACAAAGTCAGGATGACTGAAGGTGACCCCAGATGTAGTAGGAGATCTTGGTCTTTTTTAAGCTAAGGTTTTTCCCAGGTCTTAGTTTATCTGAGGCAACACCTATTCAGTGATTTAAGGCTGGGTTAGAAATAAGGCAAAAGGGGCAGCTAGGTTGTGCAGTGGATAGAGCACCAGCCCTGAAGTCAGGAGGACCTGAGTTCAAATGTGATCTCAGATACTTCCTAGCTATGTGATCCTGGGCAAGTCACTTAACCCCAATTGCCTCAGGGAAGAAAAAAAAAGGCAAAAGATGATCTAATTTGCTTACTCAAAAAAAAAAAAAAGAAAAGAAAAGAAAGAAAGAAAGAAATCAAACCAGGAGGGAAAAATCCCCAGGATTTCCATTTTTGTAAAAAGAATAAACACAAAGAAGGTCTAGGTATTAAAGAGGTAGGACATTTGCAGCTGGAGGGATAAGGAAAGGATCATGTAGAAGGTGGGGCCAAAGCTGAAACTTGGAGAGATGCCATGAAGCAGAAGTGAGGACTAAGTGTATTCCAGCTACGGAAAAGGGATTAAACTTGGGACCATATAGCAGGCTAGGAGCAATGGTTATTATAAGGAAGTGCTTCCTAACACTTAAAGTAGAACAGTCCAAAATAAAACTGACCACACAGGGAGGTCTTCACTACAAAGGCTGAATAATCACAGGCTTAGTATTTGAAAGGATTTTTATTCAAGTACATGTTGGTCTAGGGAATCTCTTAAATTCTCTTCTAGTTCCAAGATCTGTTATTCTACAATTCTGTGTTTGATTTTTGCTAATTTTCTTTGTCGTTGGTTGCTTTCCATCTTGTCCTACTTACTCTTCATGATTTTCTTGGCAGAAATACTGGAATGCTTTGCCATTTCCTTCTCCAGATCATTTTACAGATGAGGCAATCGAGGCAAAAATGATTAAGTGATTTGTCCATGATTACATAATTAGCAAGTTTCTGAGGCCATATTTGGACTCAGAAACATAAGTCTTTCTGACTCCAGGCCCACAACTTTATCCATTGCACCACCCAGCTACCCTGAATTTTCTTTATTCAGATCAAGGGAAGAGTTTCAAATGTGTGGTTTTTTCCACATGATTGCACCTCTGGAAATTGTCGTCATAATATGATGCTTCTCTTCAAATTCATTAAGATCATAGATTTAGAACTGGAAAGAACCTTTAAAGGCATCAAATCCAACCCCTTCATTTTACAGATGAGGAAACTCAGATGAAGAGTGTTTGAGTGACTTTTCCAGAATTACACCACTACTAAGTGTCAAGAGACAGGACTTGAATTCAGTCCCTCTTTATTTCCAGGCTAGTTCTCTCTCTACTATATCACTTCCCCAAATATTGGATATCTCCATCTTAAGGAAATTTAAGAAGTCATGTTTCAATCAAGTCACATATATGTTCCTTTAACCTTATAAGAAAATATTTCTTTTACTCACTTCTGAACTTAATTCCTTTCAGTAGTAAATAGGCACAACTCAGTAGTCAATTTGAATTGAATGATGCGATAACAACTGTTACACATGTGAAGTTTAGTTAAGTTCTACAGCTTGTTCAGTATTTCACAATCAGCACTTCAAAGGTTCCATGATCTTATAGGTTGGGAAGTCCTCCAGGTGTGTGTGTGTGTGTGTGTGTGTGTGTGTGTGTGTGTGTGTGTGTATGTGTGTGTGTTACTTCTTTTACTCCTTAGTTGGTATCTTCTTGGGTTGCAGTAACTATAAAAATTCCTCCCTAGAAGTGAGCCATTGGTAAAAAAAAATTTTAAATTAAAATTTAAAACTTGCTGAATTTTTCTAGGCTCTCTTGGACAACAGACATGAATTTTATCCATGAGTTCAAACTTAATTCCTTTGCAGCTTAGTAAGACTGGTTTGCACTTATGCACTGATTGGGTCAGAGAACACAGGATCCCCTCCTGATGCATACCTGTAAGACTTAGACAAACACTAAACCATTACAAATAATATATATACATATATATATATATATATATATTATCATTCCTTGGCTTTTGATATAATTTTAAATTAAATATAATTTAAAATAAAGATTTTTTTCAAAACTACCTGATGACATTTCCCCCTTTTTCTGGCATTAGAATACAGCATGGAACATGGTATATGGTACATGGTATATGAAAAGAATATTGATTCTAGAGCCTGAAGACCTGGCTGCAAATCACACTTGACATTTACTATATATTTAACTCTGGGCAAGTCCCAACCTCTCTATACCTAAGTTTTCTCATCTATAAAATCAAGGAGCTGGACTATATGTTTTCTGATATCCCTCAGATCCTCAAAACAACAAGAAATAAGCAGAAAAAAGAGGGAGAGGAGAAAAACAGAGAATAAATGGAGGAAGGAAGAAAAACAGAGAAGAGAGAGAGGGAGGGAAGAAGCAAGTTTCATAGATATTTTTAGAATATTGTTATTGCATAAATTGTTTTGGTTCTGCTAATTTCATTCTGCATCGGATTATTGAAGTCCTCAAAATTGTTCATTTGTAAAATATTGATTTTATGGATGTCTCCAAAGATGAGTAGCCACTGAATATGCTAATATTCATGATTTGCTGCTTGTTCCTGTGATTTTCCTCCTCCCTCTTGGTCACTAATCAAAATCCATCAGCTTATTATCATCACAAAATCATGGATTTATCATTGAAAGGGACCTTAGAGGTCATCTAATCAAACCCCTGACTTTGCAGATGAGGTAAATGAGACCCAGAGAAATGAAATGACTGGCTCCAAATCACAGAGGTGGTAGAAAATGACAGAGGTGAGATTTGAACCCATCTTTCACTTCAGACCTCATCAAAGCTAACTTAGAACTCTCCTTCAAAAGTATAAAATAGTTCTGGCATTCTGTTCTCAAGCCATGTCCTATGTGTCTGTTTCTTTTATACCTTCTCCCACCCTAGCAAAAGGCTGAGTACACAGCAAGCTGTGTACTAAAGGGGGACTAACTTAACTGTTTACTTTCAGTGACCCCCCCCATATTTTCAGATAGGATGTATTCCCAAGAGGCAGCATTTCTATACTTGTAACAAGAAACACAGTCCTTACTTGTCTGCCTCATGCTTCCAATATTCTACCGTGGGAATTGCAATCATCAAACATGGAGAAAAAGTAGGAGCAAATAGGGGATGAGAATCAAAACTACTCTTTCCTGCAAGTTCTGTATGACATAGATCTCATCCAGTCTCAGATGAAGTAATGTCCTTTTTCTGAGGGTTTCTCTCTTCTGATGAAAACATAAGGATCTCAAAAGAGTCTTCATTGCTGTCATTGTCTCTTACTCTTCTTCCTGCTGCTGCAGTCCAGACCCTGCTGTTACTTTTATTACAGCAGAGCAGGATTGTTAAAATATTCTTATAAATCCTAAACCTATTTTCAGTCTGTTGTCTTCTGCCCCTCTGCATATGACACAGGGCTAGATTCTCTATACTGCTTATCACTGGTTAATTTCCTTTTTATCAGGAAGAAAGAAATCCTTAATTGCCTCCTGCAATACAACTGGCATAATCCTGACACTATCCCATCACAATGAATAGGAGGCCCATTAATAAACATGTAGTGCTGTGAAAAATTTCACTGATCCCTCTCCAGGTCATTAAATCTATATATGTTTGATGGGTAATAAAAGGAAATATGTAATGATAATGGCAATTGAAGGAGGCTGCTGCTCTGTGGGTCTGATTTAGCCAGAAAAAAAAAAAGAAAGAAAAAGAAAAGAAAAGGAGATTCATTTTTTAATATATACATATATATATACTATTAATAATAATGAATAAGTATATTTCTATATTTGTTACTATTGATTCCCAGTGTTGATGCATATTTCACATACAGCTGCTTCATAAATAAAATGAGGGTTGAGAATTCAACACGAAATCTTGTCTGCTATAAGCAGAGATGTTATGTCGTTTGATTAAATGTGGACTAATTCTATCTTCTAACTGGAAGGGTTTCTGGGGATGGGTGACAGAGAGGGCAGGTGCTAATCAAAACACATTTCCATTTTGTCATCTTTCATGATAAATAGGACTACTGACATATGCTGATAGAATTAAAAACATGGATGTTAAAATAAAATTATTTTATGGAAGCAAATTTTCAAACCTATGAAAGCTAATTTATCATGATTTATAACTATGGAAATGAAACATCTATATAAAACATCTATCCTTTGATAACTTTGTCCAGATCACTGATTTTAAAAAATATTGGCTTTGATGCCTTTGAACAAAAGATCTGTATTCGGTTCTTACCTCTTTTGTTTATTGGCTGTGTGATATCTTGGGTTGTTACTTCTTTAGCTTTCTCAAATTACAAAGTGAAGGATTTGAATTAAATTACCTTAAATTAAATTAAATGTCCTTCCCAGGGCTAAATATGCTATCTTTGTTCTAGATGTCAATGAGGTCTTCAATGTTAGGTGTGGTTAGCAGAGGAATTGATAAAAATCAACCCCTTCGACCAGCAGAAAGCAGGCTTGGATAATGGAGATCCGTTTAATTCCTTGGTCCACCCTTTAAAAGTAACCCAGTTAGAAATCTAAGTTTTGTCAAGACCCTGAGGCTAAATTTTCCCTATAAAACCACTTATGGCCCATGGCTTTGTTGCTACCCTCCTTTGGGTCAACCTGCCATGACACTGCCTGGTAGTGTCTTTCTCCTTACCCCCCTAACCCTCTTACTCTCATCCCCTGCACCTCCACTCCCCTACCCCTCACCCCCCATTTTCCCCCTGGTATTTCCCCTAACTCCACTATACTTCACAACCCCACTTCTTACAACTAACTAACTCTTTTTAGGTGCTAAATTCCTTTCAGGATTAGTCTGCTAGCTGAGGGCATGTCCCAACCTCATGGGGGGCTCCCTTTCTACTGGGTAATTGTGAGTTCCACTGAGAAACTTGTTTTTCAAATGCTCTCCCACTCTATTTCATATTTACCATTCCCAGTGTCTATTATATCCCTTCATTTTGTCTTTAACCTCTTCCCCTAAATAAATCTACCTTTTGCCAAAAGAATGACCATTGTAAATTCTACACATGACCAAACTCCAATTTTTAGTGCCAAATCCCAAATCATAGAGATCATCACTAGAGATCAGATGAAAATCATTTTTTTAGATTTATTATTCCAATTCACTTTCCTGTCATAAATTCACATCATATATATATATGTATATATATATATATTTACATACACCCGTGACTCTTTGGTTCCCCCCCAAAAAATGTGTAAAAATTGATTTTTTCCCCCATTTAACTTGAACATATGTTTAAGAAAACTTTATTTTGCTCTGTCAATATCTGTACTCCCAAATGATTGGAACCAGCTCTATACTCAGTAGCAATTATAATACATTTCAATAAGAAAAAGGAGAAGTTATAGCCATTGAAATTAATGTTACTGTTGTTGCTATTCTTTGTCCTTCATTTTCAAAAAGGACAAAGGAAATTATAGTTTAACATATGGAGAAGAATGCCACAGTTTGCATCCAGTCTTTGATACCTACTAACTTTGTGACCAGAGGCAAATCAATTAATCTCCTAAGACCTTTATCTGGAAAATAGAGATAATGATACCCCTACTTCACAGAGTTGTTTTGAGTCTCAAAAGAAAAAATGTATATAAAATAATTTTGCAAACCCTAAAGCCCTACCTTAATGTTGACTTTTATTTGTCTGTTGTTAATGTTGCCTATTGACCACAAAAACCATGGATTGTTTCAGAATTAGCAAGCTACAATTAGGATCCTCTACTATAATGGAATCCTAATTGAAGAAAACAAAACATCCACGTAATTGTATAAACACAAATACCCTGACACATTTTACTATATTCCAATGGCTTCTTGTCCTTACTATAAAATCAACAATGTGAATTTTCACAGTGGTTGTCCTCCCAAAGGAGCTCCAAGTACTTTTAAAGTCATTACTAGAGGTAAGGATGAGTAGCAAATTGACACCTCAGTTCTCTCATGGTTTTAATTCAACTTCTCTCCTAAATTGTGAAAACCTTTGTCATAGTTCAACCCTAACTTTCTACCTTTTTTTCCTGTAACATACTCTATGACTAAGAGTAGAACTTTCACAGGTCTTAAAGCTGTAAGAGCTAAGCTAATTCTCATTTTACAAAGAAAATAAGATCTAGGGGTAGGAACAACTTCCTAAGCTCACACTTGTTCAGACTAACACTCTCCCTAATGGCTGAGGGAAATGAGGGAGGAAATACAAATTTTTCTCAGAGGTTGCAATTTTCATAATTCAAATGGAGTTCAGGAATTAAATCATTAATTTGAAAGTTCCTACCAATGATGGAGTTTATAACCCATCCATGTCTACCCAAATCTTGTCCATGTCCTCCCAAAAGTCTGCCTCACAAAGGGTCCACTCAACTAGAGGCCCTCTTCACTTGTGACATCGCAAGTTAACCAGTGTAGTGTTCTGATTGTCTAATCATCATCCTTAGCCCTGAATGGGACTGATTGGATGAAGCTTTCTCAGTATTGAGACTATCACATAATCCCTGTACCCAGAGTGGGAAGATAAGATCTTGGGCCTCATATTTCAGGAAATCACATGATATCCATTCCCAGTCCTGAACCCTGGGTTGCAAGGAGTACAGACCCTCAAGAAGTGCTATGACCCACAGGAAGTGATGTGACCCATAGGAAGCAGACAACATTAGTCAAGGATGGTTGCATCCTTCTAGTCTAATGAAAAGGCTTGGGTCTTTTGCTTTATAAATCTTGGACAAGCCAGAAGCTGGGCAGGTTCCAGGGGCACATGGCAGGAGTTGGGATGGCTCCCAGGTGTATATTTGGGCCTCTCCAGGCAGGACTAAATAAATGCTTTCTCTTTGTACCTGAAGATGTCTCTGATTAGTTAATTTGGGAAAGGGGGTCAAGCACCTGTCCCACACAGCCCTTACCTCATAGTCAGCCCACCTTTTTTATTATACATTTTCTTGACTGCATCTTTTATTTTTGTTCTTTTTCAAAGATTTTCATTACTTATATGCTGTTGCTTATTTGTGCTATGTGACATTTCATTGCCCTCTGAGTGAATTTTTAAAAATTCTTTAGTAGTTATAGCACTAATCTTGCTACCATATAATGATTAAAAATCAATAGAATGTTTTCATTAAGAAGGTGAACCTTTGTTTTCATTGGAAGCTTAGTACATTAAAGAGCTAACAATATCTATATACTTAGTCTATTAAGTTTCTCAGGTTAATCAGTCAGAAAGAAGCTTTTTATCTTAAGGTCTGTGAATATAGTTTTTAAAAAATATTTTTGATAACT
Source organism: Myrmecobius fasciatus (assembly GCA_023553655.1). Taxonomy (NCBI): domain Eukaryota; kingdom Metazoa; phylum Chordata; class Mammalia; order Dasyuromorphia; family Myrmecobiidae; genus Myrmecobius; species Myrmecobius fasciatus. The sequence goes on along the minus strand of JAJPUD010000474.1, from coordinate 238,397 downwards.
CTTTCAATACAATTGGTTTCTTCTCTAATACTATGTATTTTATTCATTTAAAAACTATTTAGAAAAAGGATACAAGGACTTCACCAGGCTGTCAAAAGGGCTTCCAACAACAAACAAAAAAATGAAAAAAAAGGGTTTAAGAGCCCTTAATTTAAATAAGAACATAAAGAAATTTGGAGCAAAGAAAGAAGATCAAAAGGATATTTATATTATTGCCAATCTGGGAAAACCAGAAAAGGAGTACTTTAAGTAAAAGTTTAATATCCTTAAAGAGAATTCTTTAAGACATGTTTCAGATTTAATCCAATGGAAATATATATACCAACTAAAGTAATTCTTTATTGGTCAGCCAGTTAGTCAACAAAATTTTATTAATTGCCTAACACATACTGCACACTCTGTTAAGCACTAAGAGTACATAGGAACGTCAGATATAGTCCCTACTCTCAAAGAGGTGATAATCTATGGGAGAAGTTAATATATAATCAACTACATGCAAACAGAAAACATATAAGATAAATTGGAAGAAATCAACAGGAAACAATTATTAGCATAATCATTATTTTGGTTCTGACTAAAGTTTTCAGTGGTGTGGGAACCACCCAAGATAGAAATGTTCTCCACAGATGGTGTTTAGCAGCTCATCTGTGACTTCACTAGGGCTCACCAACTTAGCACAGAAAGGGGCATCAGAGGCTATGATCCCAGCCTTCTCATGTTGCATGTGAGAAAACTATTAAGTTTAGGGGATTTGCCCAAGACCATGGAGAGTAAGTAGCAAGCCAAGTGCAAACCCTAGGCCTTTGATTCCAAATCCCACACTGGATGAATGATAGAGAAACATTTCCCATAGTCATCCAGTTGGTGTTGATGAGGTCCTGAATGTGTTTTGGACCAATAGAAACTAAAGAGTTGATCCTTGAGGCAAGTAAACAGGTTCTGATAGAAATCAGTTTAGCTCCAATGTTCTCACCCTCTGAGGTCATCCAGTCTGAAATCCAAGTTTTGCCAAAATCCTGAGACCCACCCTCTGTAGGGATCTCCAGCAGTCTTACCTTGCCATGACCTGTCAGAAATCCCAGTCATGGGGGCAGCTAGGCAGTGCAGTGGATAGAGACCCAGTCCTGAAGTCAGGAGGATCTGAGTTCAAATCTGGTCTCAGACACTTAACACTTCCTAGCTGTGTGACTCTGGGGAAGTCACAACCCCAATTGCCTCAGCAATAAATAAATAAGTAAAAATAAGGTAAATAAATCCCAGTCATGTCTCTGAGTTAAATTTTCCCTATGAAATCTATTCACGAGCCATCCCATGACTGCTGCTTTCCTTTGAGTCAGTTCACAATAGTGCTCTGCTTACTGGTATCTTTCCCCTTTCCCTTCCCTTTCTCCCATGCAATGTGGTATCTCCCCTAATTTCACTATGCTTCCCAATTCCACTTCTCCTTATAGATAACCTTTAGGGTGCTAAATCCCTTTCAGGATTTAGCCCACCAGCTAAGAACATGCCCCAACTTCATGGGGTGCTCCCTTTCTACTGGGTAATTGTGAGTTCTGCTGAGGAACTTGTCTTTCATATGCTTTCTCACTCTATTTCGTATTTTCAGTACCTATGTATTCTTTCATTTTGTCTGTAACCTATTCCCCTAAATGAATCTACCTTTTGCCAAAAAGAATGACCACTGTGAATTCTTCACATGACCGAACCCCAACTTTTGGTGCCAGATCCCACACCATAGATCACATCAATATGTATCAGAGGTAGAACTTAAACTCAGGGGACTTTAGCATTGTACCATTAGGACTTTGATCATGCACTAAATTCATTTTAGGATTTAAAGCTACAAGAGCCCTTAAAGATGAAGACCCAAACCTCCCCTCTGCTTATGGAGAAGGTGAGGTACAGAGAGTATAAGTTATTTGCCCAGTGTTATGCAGATAGCAAGAGCAGAGCTGGGATCCCAACTCAGATCATTCTGACTCCAAATACAAGACCTTTCCATTTTACCCCACTGGGAAGTAAGGAGTGAGCTCAGCTTGAACTACAGAAATCCCTGAAATTTCAAGTGCATACAGAACATTTACAAGCACCAGTTAAAAAAAAAATTCTGAGCATCTAAGCATGCTACTGAGGAATTAAAAATAAATTTCTGCAGATTTATATCCTCCAGGGATAAAAAGAAAGAGAAAATGTTAAAAAACCAATGCTTCTGGCAATGAAAAACTAATGGAGCATATTTTTCTCAGGGGAAGGAGGGACTCAACACTGATTTTCCTGTTTGATCACCAGGACTTGCCAAGCTTGGTGAAGTGAAGAGGTGCTTGTCTCTGGTCATGTCATACTATAAAACCAACAGGGAAATATATTCAATATTCTTTGACACATTTTAGAATTAGTTCAAAGTACCTCTCAAATAGTCCATGACTTGACACACCCTCTTCCCTTCCTCCTGTCCAGTCTATATACATCATCTCTCCTTTGAAACACAGTTTGAGAACTATCTTTCTCAGAATACTTTCTCTATGTTAAAATTTAAAAACAAATAAACAATACACATAAAGACTACTCACTGATTTTTTTTCACCTTTCCTGCCACTTATCATCAGGTTCTTCCAGAATCTCAGTGATTTATAAACAAGCTCCTGGCTCTGTAGATGGAGAGATGCCCACAGAATGAGGAGGTGGCTTGCCAAAAGGCCCTAGATGTATTTCACACAGATAATCAAGTCTGTCATCCCTGCTCCCAGTCTGACAGAATCTGGTAGATATCTTCAGTTCCAGCTGCAGTAGGCTAAGCCAATTGAGTGTCTGCACAAAATCCAGTACCAAAATAGTAGGTCCCTGGGAGTGGAGGTCAGGTAAGGAAAAGTATACCAGCCCAGGTGAGAAGTGAAGCAGATCAAAACTCCCATACAGATCAGGACTGGTATCAGACCTATGAGTGACCCTGCACTTCTAGCTTGGGAGAAATATTGAGTTTTAAAAAATAAAAGAACCATTAGATATCAGAGCTAACATAAAAGCCAAGGGCCTAGATATTGTCTTTAAACTACCCACTCTTCAATCATGTTAGCATCTTTACTCCATGCACTACTAACCTACCTGTGCAAAGACTCCATGGAATTGTCCTTTATGGGCCATTGGCAGGACTAGTCTCTCATCTCCCTTTCAGGTTTCTCCTTCCTTCAGCACTTTTTCCCCCTGCTAGGCATTGTAATTAATCCTTCTTCATGAGCTTAATTGTAAATTTGTTTTGATTAATTAGCCTCAGAGCTGACTTGGCAGTTATTGAGACATTGGAAAGGATTCTGGGTTGATTCAGAGTACTGGGTCTTATATCCTCTGGGAGTCTTCTTCTTGTCAGCAAGAAAAATTCAAGTGCAAAATCACTTATGTTTGAAAAATTCTTTGACATAATTACTGACAGGTCTAACTAAGTAGAAATAAGCAGACCATTCTCATAGGTGATAAATAATATGGTCATGTTACACTGTTAGGTATTAGGAAAGTCAAGAATCTACTTCTAGGCCCCCAAAACTTCACAAGAATTGGCTTTGGAAACAGTTTTAACAAAACATCAAATTATCAAATGTTTCCATAGTCTTATACCCACAACCACTGAAGTATAATGAATCCTTCTGACTCCAGTAACATTTATTTCAGATCTATACATATAAAAGAGTACAGAGAATTCATTGCATAAACAGTGAAAATAGCATGTATTTGCCAACAAAAGATAAGGTTCTAGCCCTCATCTTAAAATTAACTAGCTTGTGTGACTTTGAATGATCTTAGCCTCCTTGGACTTGCTTCCTATCTGTAAAAAGAGCATAATAATATTCCATCTACAGGATCATTCTACCATCAGTGTGGATATGCCCTCTGCTGTCACATCCTTTCCATGTGTTCTAATACAATGTGTTTTTTATCCTTATAGTTCCAATAATATTCCCTGAAGAGTCTATGTAACACATTGAAGACCATCCTCTAATTCTTTATCTTCAAGGTACCAGTAAAGGTATTGGGACAGCCATCTCTCATCCTCATTGGAGGATCTCACTCACTTTTCTAGTCATTTATAGGCTTGATAATGTTTAATCTGCTTTGTCTATAGCTGCCATCTACTTATATCCATTAGGCATCTTTCTATGATTCACAGTGTCAGAGCATCATCAAATGAATATCAGTGTCACAAAAGATAGGCTTTTATAGCACTAAGCAGTTTGATATCACTAAAAATGATGCACATTTTTCCAAATAAAATATAGAATGGTTTCCTTCTCCTAAGTAATTCCAATTATTTCATTATCTTCAGCTTTTTTCTAAAATCAGTGTATTCATAAACTAACTAAATAGGTTTTCTGTCTAGCTGCATATCATAGAGTATTCTTCACCATCTTTGTTTTTCCATTATGGATGGTTAGGTCAATCTCATTCATATTGCTATGAATTTCATTGAGAAGGCTTTGTAATACTCTAGGATTTGGTGCCATTCATAGAGTGCCATCTGTGAATAGAAGAAGCATTTGAGAGAATTTCAACATTGATTAAGAATACCTCTTTTGTCTGACCTTTGCATAGAATAACTTCCATAAATTCATGATTACTTTAGGTGAGCATTTGTCTTCCTGTCTAACAGTTCATTCAATGTTAATACTCAGTTCTGCAAGCATGTATTGTAAGAACTAAGGGTTTAAACTTCCAGGAAGTAAAAGAAATAAGCTACTAGCTTTTGCACCATCTTTAGGAAAGTAGAACCTTATTATTCTTCACAATCTTTATTTCAAGGAATATAGGAGAATACAACAGAGCACCTTAAAGATGTGGGTCATGGATTCCCTTTGGCAATTTAATAAAATCTATGGGCTCCTTTTAAAAAATGTTTTATATGCCTAGAATAAATGTATAGGATTCCAAAAGAAACCAATAATATAAAATAGTTATCAAAAAAATTAACAGCTTCCTAAAATCCAGGTTAAGAAGCTTGAACTAGTTCACAATAACTACCAGAAAAATGAATCATCAATGTACAAAAGCAATAGAATCACTAACAATTCACATAACTAGCCTTCAACTTTCTGGAACTTGGACAGAGAATATGTATAACCATGTCAATATATTGCCAATGTTATTATTTTTCTTTTTTTCCTTTTAATCAAATTTATTGGTACTATTTTCTTTTCTTTTTATAATAGCTTTTTATTTTTCCAAATACATGCAAAGATAGTTTCAATATTTACCCCTGCAAAACCTTGTGTTCCAAATTTTTCTCCCTCCCCCCCATCTCTCTTAGACAGCAAGCAATCCAATATAGGTTAAACATGTGCAATTCTTCTAAATATATTTTCATATTTGTTATGCTATACAAGAAAAATCAAATCAAAAGGAGGAATGAGAAAAAAACAAGCAAATAAACAACAACAACAACAATAATAAAAGGTGAAAATATTATTCATTGATCCACATTCAGTCTCCATAATTCTCTCTATGGAGAGAACTTTCCATCACAAGTCCATTGGAAGTACCTTGAATCACCCAACTGTTGAAAAGAGATAATAAGGCCATCATAGTTGATTATATCTTATTGTTGCTGTGTACAGTGTTCTCTTGGTTCTAATAACTTCACTCAGCATTAATTCTTGTAAGTCTTTTCAGGTTTCTCTGAAATCATCCTGCTCATTATCATTTCTTATAGAACAATAATATTCCATTACATTCATATACCATAACTTATTCAGCCATTCTACAATTGATGAGCATCCACTCACTTTTTAGTTCCTTGCCAATGTTATTATGATAAGGATAAACAGCAAAGAGTCAGTAAAGTAACAGTAACAGTAAAGTATATCACAGTTGCCTAACACATAGTAAGTATATAATAAATGTTATTGATTGATTGATGTTTTGAATAGGGTAAAGAAAGAGAAACATTTGCAAGCTTCATGGGGCAGAGAGGAAAGAGGTATGTCTTATTGAACATGAAGTTTTATATTTCTAAGGCAAATTGTAATTCGAGCTATTTTCACACAACAAACTTATTTCATGTAGCTACTATGTGGAGCTATGTGGATTCAATACTACTAAGGCTGTAGTGGAGAGTTGGAAAACAATAGTATCGTATCTATCATAGGAGATGATACTTAGTTATATGCATAGGACCCCTCTTGGCTGAAGAGAGCCTTCAAGGCTGTTCAAATGAATCAGTTTATTTGTTTGTTTTTAAATAAACAGATCTTATAGTTTCTACACATCTGTCAGCTGTGTGATTGGGAAGAAATGGTCTGCTGCGGAAAATCATCTGCAAAAGTCTGTTAGTTCCTTCTTCATATTTTCATGGAAGATTAAAGAGGATAAAATACATAGATAATCCCCTTAAAAACTAGTTTCAAAATTGTTGGGAGGTCTCCTGAATTCCATCTATACTTGGTTATGTTGTAGGTGTCAGCTGATACCTGGAGGCTATTCAAATGGGGGTGGAAGTATGGGGGAGTCTTCCTGTATCCTGATACTGAACCATGTAACAGGATTAAGAATATGGTTTTCTATCATGGATATAAAGCAGGAATTCCTTGGTATAGGGATATGGTGAATTCCCTACAATGTCACAATTTGCCCCCTTCCTACCCCTCCCAATCCTTCCATTCCTAGCACAATGTTTGTACATAATGAGGGTAATTAACACTTATTAGTTTGAATTTGGTTTTTATTAATTAAGTCCATGTTCACACTTGTTTTTATGGCAACAGTACCAAGCAGAGCTAAAAAGAGGGAAAAGGAGGTACATGATTTAACTAGCTCTAGAATGCAGAGAAATGTCTAGGTTCCCTCCTCTGATTTCAGTTATTCTTTTAAACTTGTGCATTTGGTGTCTTATGGTCATATCTTTAGTGTTAGAAAGCAAAGTCACACCTGGCTGTGTCACCTGTAAATCCACTGAGTAGATAATAATCACCAAAGCCAATAAGTGAATAAACTAATTTGAAAGAATAACCAAGACTGCAGTGACTAATCACTACTGGATAACTGCTCTACATTAAGTACCATAGTGCCATAAAATGAATACTGTATCCATGGCAATCTAACAGTTAAACCCTGATAATGTTTTCTTTTATAATTTTTTAAAAATATATATATTTGTCATGGTTGATAATTCCTTCCAGATCTGGCATTTTCTGATAAGGCCTTGAGCTTATTCAACAGTTTTCATCCAAGGGCCTTTAAAAGTCCCATAATCAAGCATGTATTATCCCTATTTGATAGACATGGAAGTACCAACAGATTAGATGATTTGTCCAAAATTACCCTGAATCAGTTGGTAAGGTAAATCTAAAACTCAAAATGTCCAGTTCCCAGTCTATTCTAAGTATTTTTAAAAATTATTTTAATCTCTCTTGGCTTTACCTTAGAGCTTCAAACTCTCTCAAGCACAAAGATCAAGAAAAAACTCAGAATCATATAATTTCTGAGTTGAAAGAGATCTCAGAGACCATTCTAGTCTGACTCACATCTAGGTAAGAATACCTTCCACTAGATACCTAACAAATGGTCATTGAGTCTTTTTTTACAGACTTCTAGTGAAGGAGAATATACTAATTCCTACAGGAATCCATTCTACTTTGGGAAAACCCTTACCAGGAAGTTTTTGTTTTATTATAAAGCTTATATTTGCCCATCTGCAACTTTCATCCATGGTTCTTATACTACCTTATACAGCTAAATAGTACAGGTCTTCTCCCATATGACAACTCTTCAAATTCTAAGGGAAATAGGTACCTTTGAAGACCAGCATTATGCCTTGTCTTCCACCCAATTCTTTTTATCTTCAGTTTGGATATCTCTTGTCCTTTAAGTCTTCACATAGCATGGATTCATCCTGATAAAACCTTTATGGTTTATCAATTTCTTCCACAAAGAATACAGAATACTCTACCCACTTGTCCTAAGACTATCACTTCTTATTCTGGACATTGTATCTCTCAATGCAATCTAAACTCGTATTTGCCTTTTTGGCTCCCACAATCCCATTATTGACTCATAGAGTTCAAGTCAATAACACCTCTAGGTATTTTTTTAGACAATCTGCTTTCTAAACATGTCTCTTCCATTTTACACTTGTAATTTTAATTTTTAAAGCCAATTATAACTTTATATTTATTCCTATTGAATTTCACAATTTTTAGATTTAGAACTAATTCTGATCTTTTGTACATTGAGATCTTATGTCTTAACTCTCATCCAATATATTAGCTCTTCTAAGCTTTGTATCATCCATTACTCTGCTAAATGTGCATTCTATTTCTTCATTCTGTTCATTGATAAAAAATGAATGAAAATAAACAGCTGAGAACTAATTCCTGGGACACTCAGAGACCTACTTTCACATTAAACTTTGCTCCTGATCATTTATGTTGAAATTAAATCAACCTAGTTGCATTATCATTTAGACCAGTGATCCCCAAGTGAGAGAAGGGGATCTAGTGAGGCTTTACATTGTCAATGAGGGACAATATTGTCCTGCATTCACATACTTCTTCTTGTATATGAATATTTTTCTCTCACTGTTGGACTGAATGTTTTTGTTCCTTACTGAGTCCAGTCTATAGGTGACACAGCTCACAGTTCAGACTTCCATCCACAGTCTTTATCAGAAGCATTGCTTACTTCAGTAGATTATCTCCCTCTATACCCATTATTTTTACAAACTAGATGGAATTGGATGATATTTTTCTCCACGTCCCAATATTTAGTTTCAGGTCTAAGGAAATGCCCCTAAGACTGAAGATCAAAATAAAAGTCCACTAGAGCTTCTAAGGGAAATAGGTACCTTGCCCCCAGTCCTTAAAAAGTAGTCTCAGGTCACACAGAGAGATAGAGCATACCTCTGACTACTAGAGAAAAGACCCATCATATCTAAATTATGTTTCTTACATTCATAGGAAAGAAATACAGGTTTATGCTATAAATATGTTTTTTCTACTAACTTTCAGTTTGATTAAGGTTTTACATCCTTTTCTACATCAATAACCATAATCCCCATTAGAAATATATGCAAACCAATGAGGTAACAATCCCCCTATAGTGTGAGTAGGATACAGAATTCTTGCCACTAAATTGCAGCATCTGGTCCAGTCAGAGGACAGATCATATAGAATTTACAACATTGAGACTGAAGAGTTAAATCAAGAGTTTCCATGCAGGTAAACTTCCTTGAGAGCATGGATCCCTCAACAACCTTCTTTGACTTGACATACCTGGAGCTGCAAACTCTCAGGTAATTGCTGGCATGCTCAACAGAGCTAATGCAGAGTCTCACTCCTAAAGGGGGTTCCCTGTTTTGCTGTCATAATCAACACATCCATCAGATCCATTTCCCTAAGAATCGCAATGCTATCTTCAGTACTGAGGAAATTGTCCGAATCAGCACCATGGCTAGTGATCTGTTCCAAAGCTTAACTGCCCATACCTAGCTAGAAGTGGAAAAATCTTGTATAAGAAATATAAAGTAGGCCACAAATTGTGTATCTTCAGCTCTGGAATCCTACTGTAGATAGACACTTTAGAAGGAAAAGGAAAACCATTGCTCCTCGTTAGGAATATTATAAACATAAGAAAAAACAAGGTTTCCTTTATCGGGCATAAAGACTTTCTTAGCAGTTGCTGCATTGCAGTGAGCCTTTTCTGGGCTTGGAAGCCCAGAATTTAAACTTCAGTCACTGACAGCAAACTCATTTGTAGTCTCCAGAAAGACTGAGAAGCTTTTTTTGTGTGTTGCATTCCTACAAACATTGTTTCGACCAAAAAGAAAAATGGATCCAACCATAAATATACATAAACACACATCAACATCTATATAATACCTTCTATGCATTTCCTTCAAGTTCACTCAATTAAGACACAGAGATGACATCCCTTCCTTCTAAAACATGCTCAAATTGGCCTCTAATTTGTTCACAGGGTCCAGGAATTAGACTGAGTAGAAAATTAAACACTAAAACAAGAGGCAATACACTCAGGAACCAAAACTATATATACAAGTGTAATATTGCTTCAGGACACATGTTTTTCATATATTATTTTGCTTAATAGGTCTGCATTATTTTGGTGATGCTGGTAGTTTTTTTTGGGGGGGGGTTTCCTTCCCCAGAAGCAACAAGAGTTCAGATCAGCAGAACACTAATCTCCTATTATAGAAGGCCCTTCTGTTGTGGTGTCATTATCTATAGGGAACTCAGAAAGAGAAATTGTATCTCCTTTCTTGTGTTAAAGTGCTTGCTTCTTGACTCAGTTATTAAAATGAAGGAGCAAATAGCTCCTTGTTCTAATTTCCCTTATCAGCCTCCACCGGGCCCATTTCAGGCTGCTGGTGGAGTGTTAGAATGCAATTGTATGCTTGAATAAAAAGGAGAAACTGAATTAGAGCCTCTTAAGCCCATTATATTGTCCTCTTTAGTGACACTGCTTGCCTCACCATTGCTGAGCATTGAGCTAAGTGTTCTTCCTGCCCACAGTGGAGCATTGAGACTCTCCCACTTCTGAAAAGGCACAAATCTTTTCTCTAAGACCCTTTTTTGGGTGTTGAACTTTTGTGAAGGTCTCAAAATTCTAAGGTAAGAGAATGTTCACAAAGAATGGGTAGGCTTTCAACTTGCAATAGTTTTATGTGGATAATATTAACACTTATCAAATTGAAGTGTTGATAAAAGAGTTTTTAAAAGGTTCCTCCCTCTTCCCCCCAAAAAGGGAAAAATATACACATTTGCCTGTGTGATTTGGGTATATCTTTTTAGTTGGTTTACTTACATTGAACTATTAGTATGATCTTTGCTCACAAAAGATTATACCTTGCATGAGTCCATATATGTTTTACTAAGAAATAGTTTTTATTTTGCTTGGTCCCAGAGGACAAAACTAGGAATAACTGGTAGAAACTGCAAAGAGGCAAATTCAAGTTTAGAGTAAGGAAACACCTCCCAATGATTAGAATTATTTGAAATAGAAAGGGCTGCATTTTTGAAGCTGTGCTTCCCCTTTATTGGCAGCCTCCAAGAAAATAACCTGAATGACCACCTGAGAGGCATGTTGTAGCAGGGATTCTTTGTCATATCCTGGTTGGACTGAATGGCCTCTGGGGTCTCTTGCAACTTAGGCTCAGTGAAATAGCTATATTCCTTAAAAGTTACTTGGAAATCCAATTCCTTTCCAATTAGATTTTTAAGTGTATGGCATGGGGAGGGAGGAAAGAGTGTCATTATTTAAAAGACTCCTGGAGATAGTTATTTTCTGAAAGAAAAGTCCTCCTGTAATATAAATAATCACTCCTTAATTTGTCCTTTCAGTTCAGATTTAACAATCAGATTTTCTCAAAATAGAAAGTCCCCTCCTATACAAAAATGACTTCTTTGACTTTGTATCCAGATCTCACCCAGCAGAATAAATATGCTTTCAATTTGATTCAATTCAGCAAACATTTATTGAGCACCTGCTAAGTGTCAAGTGATATGGTAGGTATTAAGAGAAATGAAGTTTAAAAATAGAAAAAAAAAACATTTCTTCTACTCAGTGAAGAGATATTCAGTGAAGTTGTGCTCATAAATAAGTTAAAACTCATTATATGCAAAGTCAATACAAGAGCATTTGGGCAGAGGCATAAAGCAAGTGAGGGAAAAAACTAACTATTGGTATAACCAGGAAAGACTTCCTGTAGAAGGCAGTACCTGAGCTAAGAATTCTACTGAATGAAGGATGGGGAGCATTCCAGGCAAGATGGATTATCTTTGAAAAAGGCATACAAATTGTCCCAATGTGAGGAACAAAATGTACAAGGGGAAGAATATGATAACAGTCTGAAAAAAATAGTTTGGAACCAGCTAATGAATGGCTTCGAATATTGGACAGATGAGCGAGCATTTTTTTTCCCCTAAAGGAAATAAGGAGCCACCAAATGCTCTTTTTTTTTAATTAAAGCTTTTTATTTGCAAAACGTATGCATGGGTAATTTTTCATCATTGACCCTTGCAAAGCTTTGTGTTACAGATTTTTCCCTCCTTCCCCTTACCCCCTCTCCTAGATGGCAGGAAGTCTAATACATGTTAATGATGTTAAAATACTTGACAAATCGAACATATATATATATATATATTTATATTTATACAATTATCTTGCTGTACAAGAAAAATTGGATCTATAAGAAAAAAAATCTGAGAAAACATAATGCAAGCAAACATCAATAGAGAGCATGAAAATGTTATGTTGTGGTCCACCCTCAGATGCCATAGGTCTCTCCCTGGGTGTATATGGCTTTCTTCCACCAAATGCTCTTGAAGTTTCATATTCAGCCAAAAAGCTTCTTCTTAGGAACATAAATTTTGCATCCAGATGTAGGATGGAGATGGGAAAGACTAAAGACAAGAAATTACTGTGGGTAGAGTGCTAGATTTGAAGTCAGAAAGAAAAGTTGATTTGACATTGACTTACTGTATGACTGAACCATGGCAAGTCACTCAACCTCTGTTTGCTTCTGTTTCCTCAACTGTAAAATTGGGATAATAACAGTACCTACCTTGAAGGATTGATTAAGGATCAAAAAAGATAATATATGTAAAAAATACTTTTAATGTGTCTAATATATAGTATATACTATATAAATGCTTATTCCTCTTCCTTATTAAAATGGTCTAGGCAAGAGATAATAAAGGACCTGCCTAAGGACTTGGCTGAGTGACTGAAAAGAATGAAATGGATAGAGGAAATTCTGTGAAGGTAAAATTAATAATCCTTGGCAATTGGGGAGAGAGAATGAAGAGCTGAGAATGAAGTCAAAATTGTAAACCAAGTGATTGGAAAGATGATGGTGTCCCCAGAGAAGGCTGAAGAAAAGGGTGGGTTTGAAGGGACTTACAATGGATTTTATTTTGGACATCTTTCATTAGAGATGTTTATCGAATAAGCAGGTGGAAATGTCTATAGCAAGCAAGCTATTGCAGGATTGAAATAAGTACATGGATAATGGCTGAAAATATTGATTTAAAAGCCACCTATACAGAGGTGATATAAGAAGCCAGGGGAGAGAAGGAAGGAGAAAAAAAGAAGAGAGGAACAGTGACACAGAAAGAGGAGAGAAGATAGAAAGGGAGAGAAAGAAAGAACACCAGGATAAAGTCCTGTGGTACACCCATACAAGGTAGAGAACTTGAAAGTTGAATCAGTAAAAGAAAACTAAGAAGAAAGGTGAAATCAGAAGGAGGCAAAGCAGGTGAGTTTAATGGCATGAAAACAAAGAACAGAATCACAAATATCAAAAGTTCTAGAGGTCAAGATAGATGGGGTCTGAAAAAATTCAGATTTAATAGTTAAATCATTAATAACCTTAGAAAGAGCAATTTCAGTCAAATAGTTGAGTTAGGAGCAAGATTACTAGTGTTTGAGGAGAGGGAGAGTGTGGAAGTAGAAGTAAAGAATGCAGACAACCTTATCTAGGAGTTTGGAAATGAAAGAAAGAGAAATATGAGGATAGCCAGGCTAGCTAAAAATTTTTTTATGGATGGAAAACATCCAAGAATGTAGGTATTGTGCCTCAGTTCCCCTGTCTCAGTTTCCCTTAATTGTTCTGCTTCAATTTCCCTGAATTGTTCTGCCTCAGTGGCAACCCCCCTCCTGGCCATTAGGACTGAGATAATTAGGGCTGAGAGCTCTGGCCACTAGCATTCCAAAGAGTCATAAAACTATAGATGGCTTATATCCAATGTTTGGACATATCTTTCTGGTCTCAGACTCAGTGGCTCCTAGCTTCTTCCCAAATTTATCAGAATTTATGATCCTTTTTCCATACCCCCCAACCTGTCAGAACTGAATTTATGGTCCTTTCCTAGAACTTCTATCCCCTCAGTGCTCTATCCCCCCCACCCTTGCCTTTGTTTTCCTGATCCCTGGAGCCCTATAAGAATCTCTGGAGTCCCTGGCTCATCGCTGGATACTTTGAGACAAGAGTCCTATCCAGAGAGCTGGCTAATATAGCTGCCAGTCCAGACTCTTCACTATTTGAATTATTAAAAATCTCTCATTTCTAATCTGCCTCAGTTTCTCTCAAATTACATGAGGAATAGGAAAGAAGATAGTGGCTCAAGTAAAAGTTTGCTCAGCACCCTATTACATTTCTTAAAATTATTGAAAAATCTAAAAATCTTTACTTTATGTGAGTTATATCTACCAATAGTTACCATGTATATATTAAACTGACAATTTTTTTAATTTCAAGTTAATTTAAAAATAACAAAAGACCACTTATATAGCAACACATAACATTTTATATAACAATTACTTATTTTATGAAAAATAAAAATAATTTTAAATTAACTATATTTTCAAGAATATTGAGAACTTGTATTTTTTACAAATCCCTTTAATGTCTCATCTAATAGAAGACAGGTAGATTCTTCTATCTGCATTTGTATTTAATCTGTTGTTTTAATTCAAGTCCATGAAGAAAATGTGGTCCTCCAGAGATATGTAGTTGTAAAAGAAAGGAATATTTTAATAAGGGAGCACTATTTTAATTTATTATGAATGTTTACTGATTAATTGATTGAAAGTAGTTTTGAATTCCTAGACCCCTTCACTGGTTCTCACAGATCCCCAGAATTCCTTGGATGACTCTTTTAAAATGATGGATAAACATGACTTGCTAAAAATCAAGTTACCAAGTATTTAAAGGGATTATTTCATTTACTGTATTTTATCTGGAGCACCTATCTTGGCACTTGAAAAATACTCAATTGCTCAAATTGAATACAAATAATAATACAAATAAATAGCCATGCTAAAAAGATTCAGGAGATAATTAAAGAGGGACAGCTCCTGAAGAAATGGGAAGAGATGAAATTAAAGACGTAGGTAAAAGGTTTGGTTTGGGTAATGAAAAGGAACAATTCTTCCTCTGTTGCAAGAAGTAAAGATTGGAGGAAGATTTTTAGAGGATTTAAAATTCAGAAGTAGGGAGAAGGGAAAAACATGTAAAACATGCTGATATCCTCTTCTATGAAAGAGTGGGAAGTGGTTTGAGGAGAGGAGAGAAGGTTGGAAAAGATGATGTATACAATACAATAGGAGGTCATTTGGGAAGAAAGAAAAAGAATAGTGTATAGCAGAGAGGGTCCAGTTGATGATAGATTTCATAAATTTGTAATGAATGCAATAAAAACTATTATATGATTTCCTTCAGGATTGTTCAGCTGGTGAGTAAAGATGGGTTAGGCAAATGGGGGTAATCCAAAGTTGACATTTAAAAAGAAACAAGCAGTGACAGAAAAAAAAATTGGGTCAAGGGATATAAACTAAGAAAAGTTGAGCTTGTTGACCATAAGATAAACATTTTGAAAGGAGGACAGTTAGACAAGAAAAGGGATGGTTGACTAGGAAAGTAGAGAGGATTGGGGTGATGATAGAGGTATGAGAGTGAAATATGGAAGAACAGGAAGCTATGATCAGTTTGGGAAATTTCAGAGTTTCAGATCATGGAAGTAGAATTTTTGGGTGTAATGATAAGAAAAAAAGGATAAAACTATTCTTGTAGATGGCTGAGATAAAAATGAAGATGCAAAGCATGAGATTTGAGGAGATTGAATTGAGAGACCAACATATTTCTTAGGAAATATCAATATGTATATTTTAATTCCCTAACTGTAAAAACAGGGATTGGGCAAAAGAGATAATTTATGAGCCAAGGACTGAACTCTTAAGAAAAAATAACTAATTTGGAACTATTTCCAAAGGGCTATCAAACTGTGTATACCTTTTGATCCAGCAATTTCTTTGCTGAGTCTATATCCCAAAGAGATCATAAAAAGGGAAAAGGATCCACATATGCAAAAAAAAAATGTTTATAGCAGCAAAAAACTAGAAACTGAGTTGGAGAATGGCTGAATAAATCACAGTATATGAATGTAATGGAATATTATTGTTCTGTAAGAAATGACTTCAGAAAGACCTGGAGAGACTTACATGAACTGATGCTAAGTGAAATGAGTAGAACCAGGAGAACATTGTACACAGCAACAGCAAGATTATATGATGATCAATTCTGATGGATGTGGCTCTTTTCAAAAGTGAGATAATTCAGACCAGTTCCAATGGTCTTGTGATGGAGAGAGCTATCTGCATCCAAAGAGAGAACCTGGGGGGACTGAGTGTGGATCACAACATAGTATGTTCACTTTTTTTGTTGTTGTTTGCTTGCATTTTGTTTTCTTTCTCATTTTTCCCCCTTTTGATCTGATTTTTCTTATGCAGCATGATAATTGTGGAAATATGTAGAGAAGAATTATACATGTTTAACATATATTGGATTACTTGCTGTCTAGGGGAGGGGGTGGGAGGAAGGAGGGAAAAAATTTGGAACACAAGATTTTGAAATAATGAATGTTGAAAATTATCTATGCATATGTTTTGAAAATAAAAAGCTTTAATTTTTAAAGAGAGGGGAAAAATGGCTAGAGCCAATAGATAACTGCTACAGGGGAAAAATGGCTAGAGCCAATAGATAACTGCTACAGCTTCTGGATCAAATAATAAACTTAGAAAGAGTGAACTTCCATGGAGGAGAGAAGTTGATAGGTGAGAATCTAGAAGGAGCAGAAAAGAGGAATTGAGTAGAAGATCTACTCCTCCTAGCTCAGTATGCTTGAAAGTACCAAATTAAGAAAAGCCAGTATTGGAAAGATTGGCCTCTCAGAAGGCAGATTCTTCTGAGGAAATCCAATTTTCCTTGACAGCAAGAAAGAATTTAAGTGAGAGAAGTCTAATGTGAACAGAAGTTTATTAATGATAGAACTGGGTTCCAAAGGATAGAATGAATTGGGAGAGCAGGGGAGGGAGATGAGAGGCAAAGGATCAAGGTATATGAGAGTAAGGGAGTAAGCAAAGGGAATTTTTTAGGTAATGTTTTACTCCAAATGACAAGTCATCAGAGAGGAAATAATTTATTAGCCATAGGGCAGTATATAGTTATATCCCGGTAAACTGCTCAGCTTTTTTTAGAATATAAAGAGTTGCTATTGTATCCCTTCATTTTGTCTGAAACCTATTACCTAAAATAAATCTATCTTTTGCCAAAGGGAATGGCTGTTGTGAATTGTTCACATGACTAAACTCCAATTTTTGGTGGCTGCCATCA
Organism: Myrmecobius fasciatus; assembly: GCA_023553655.1. NCBI lineage: Eukaryota > Metazoa > Chordata > Mammalia > Dasyuromorphia > Myrmecobiidae > Myrmecobius > Myrmecobius fasciatus. The sequence continues at coordinate 221,230 of JAJPUD010000474.1, read as the reverse complement.
TTTGGTGACAAGCCCCACATCATAGATCACGTCAATATGCCATAATTTGTTTAGCTATTTCCCAGTAGAAGGATAATACTTAGTTTCCATTTTTGGTACTACAAAAAGTTACAATAAATACTTTTGCATGGATAGACAGACAGACAGATAGATAGATAGATAGACAGAGCTTTTTCCTCTTTCTTTGATTTCTTTGTGGTAAAGCCCTAGTAGAAGAATAGCTAGATCAAAGAGTAAGCACAGTTTAATAATATCCTGGAAATAGACCAATTTACAGTTTCACCAACAGCAAATCATTAACACTTGCCTCTTTTGTCATCTTTGCCAGCCTGATAGATGGGAGATAGAACCTCAGGGTTGCTTTAATTTTAATTTAACTTAATCTAATTAATAGTGATTTAGAGATTTTTATATGATTTTAATAGCTTGTATTTCTTTCCTTGAAAGCAGCCTGTTCATATACCTTGACCATTTATCTACAGGGGAATGGCCTTTAATCTTATAAATTTGAATCAGTGCCTTATAGATCTTGGGAAGACCAAGTCACACAGGTTATATTTTGGATATATTCCAATCGTTGCTTTTGGATGATATACCCATATCAATATTACAGATCACTAAAATATGAGAGGAGCTGGGAAAGTGAAAGTTTTTTCAAAATGCTCACAAATTATATTGGTCCCTGAGGACAACAATGATAATCAACCAGATCATGTCCTCATTAGAACCAAATAAACACAAAATAGTCAGAACTGTAGAATAAAGATAATATTAGTATCCTGTTGCACTGCTCTACCAAATTGCCATTCCATAAAGAGCACTCCCATCTGTGTCTTAGAAGTCGCTGTCCTGACTCTCTTCAACAATGAAATGCTTCAAACCAATTCCAATTGTTCAGTGAAGAAAGCCATATACACCCAGAGAGAGGGATGTGAAATGTGGACCACAACATAACATTTTCATGTTCTCTATTGAGGTTTGCTTGCATTGTATTTCCTTTATCGGATTATTCTTTCTTATAGATAGGATTTCTACTGAACAAAAAAAATGATGTGTGGCAATAACTATACATATATTCGATTTAAGTATTCTAACATAATTATCATGTAGTGGATATTCTGCTATCTAGGGGAGGGGTGGGGAATAGGGGGGAAAATTTTGTAACAGAAAGCTTTGTAAGGGTTAATGTTTAGGAATTACGCATACATATGTTTTTCAAATAAAAAGTATTAATAAAAACAAAAAAAAAATAAAAAATAAAAAAGAAGTGGCTGTCCCCCATGCCTTTAAGGCTCTCTCTCCTCAATTCATCCACTTAGCTTCCCTGGCTTCCTTCAAGATTAAGATCAAGGACTTGGCTCTCTTCAACAATGATATGTTTCAAACCACCTCCAATTGTTCACTGAAGAAAGCCATATACACCCAGAGAGAGGGATGGGAAATGTGGACCACAACATAACATTCTCATATTCCTTGATTGATGTTTGCTTACATTGTGTTTCCTTTATCTGATATATCGTTTGTGTAGATAAGATTTTTCTTGCACAACAATGATAAGTTTGGAAATATGTATACATATATTCGATTTGCCAATATTTTAACATAATTAACATGTAGTGGATATCCTGCCATCTAGGGAAGGGGTGGGGAAGTTGGGGGGAAAAATTTGTAACGGAAAGCTATGTAAGGGTTATTGTTGAAGAATTATCCACACATATGTTATGCAAATAAAATAAAATTTAAAAAAAAAAAGATTAAGATCAAAGATTAAGATCAAATCCTATCTTCCCCAAGCCTTCCCTCAGAGTTTATCTTCCATTTCACTGTATATTCTCTTTATGTAAATAATCACTTGCGGGCTGTTTCTTCCCTTAAAATGGAAGCCCTTTAAGGGCAGGGACAGTATTTTTGCTTTTCTTTGAATCTCTAGTACTTAGCACATCGATTGACACATTGTAAGGATTAAATAAATGTCTGTTGACTAACTGTTATTAGAGAGAAGCTATGTGAAGGAAGTAGACTAAGAGACAGAAGGTTTTCTAGTTACAAGACCTTAGACCAGCCAATTTACCTCTTCAGTTTGCTCATCTGTAAAATGAAGATAAAATCTCTAGTCAGTTTTCCTTACAGATTTTGAAAATAAAATAAAATAATGTGCCACCAGTTTGCACCTCAAAGTTTTATGCAATGTTAAGATTATAATTCTTTTGAAGTTAAAAAAAATTCATTTATCTTTTCTGGTCCTTGAAATTAGGTGTATAGGATGAGAAGATGGATAAGGTATTAAAAGAAAGGCAGAATCTTACACATTTATACTGAATAGACCCAAAGAAATGACTTTTGGGCCTGTCCAGGGACCTGTAAAAGTCTATATTAAGCCTAGAAAAAGTAATTAGTATCTAGCAACATGAGGCCCTGGGAGAGACAGGTGGCCAAAAATCCAGATAGATCTTGTAATGGAAATTATAGTTGTAGAATGTCAGAGCTGAAAGAGACTTCAACTTATAAAGTCAACTAACTTTCTTGAATATTAATCTGTTTCTATGCTGTTACGTGTATGAATGTAAAATCATTATATATATATGTACATATATATATACATATGTACATTTATGTTATGGCCTATATGAAGAAAGTGAAACATTTTCTTTGTTTCTCCATTACTCCCATCAATTCCTGCTCTCTTTCCTTTTGAAATCTCTCCTGCCTAGCCCATCTTACTCTCTGCTTCCTCACTCAAGTGGGTCTACCTTACTTAACACAATATAAGCTTTCTTGACCTCACTCCTCACTGAAAAGTATCTGCTTTTTTTTCCCTCACCCCCTTCCCCAGCTACCCATAATAAATGAATTCTCAATGAAGTATTAAAGGGTAGTTTAATGTGCCAGCCCTCCCAGATAATTAATTTGCATATTACTAGGTATATGCCTTAATCCAAAGGCGGATGCCTTTGCTATTTATTTGCATTTTAATGGGTATATGCCTTAACTCACAAACTGGAAAGTTGAAAGCACTCTAACCTGGGAGTCAGAAGATTTAGGGTTCCAGTTAATCCTGTCACTAACACAAATTACGAATCTCTAAGTATCATTTTCTTCAACTACAAAAGAAGGGATTTGGATTCACTAATCCTTAAAGCTGTTCCCATCCCTTAAAATCTATGAATTTTAGGCAACACAGTGGGTCTGTAAAGAACATATGTTTTGTTAGCCCAGGCCTTTCAGAGTCTGGGATCATACTGTGCCATGGATGTTCACTCCAATACAGAAAACTAACCTCTGCTGCCTCATTTTGCTCCTCTTAAATTAAAGACTTCAGATTTTCAATGCTTCAGAAAATACCAAGATTTAATTTAAAGTGAATTAGAACCAATTTTGTATGGAAAATTCATCTCCCTTGAAATCACTGAGAACACCATGAGATGTCCCCAAACCAAGGGACGAGAACCATGTTACTAACAGTCAATGGTTTTCTTTTCATTCCTGTTGGAAGAAAGTTTCAAAGCTAGGAAGATTCCCAAATCTTCTCTCCCAAGGTCATTTCTAATGATCAAATCACTCAGATTCTCTTGCATCTGTTCCACTCATGACAACTGAGTTTTAATTCCTAAGTGAACGGTAAGCTAGATGTAGTTTGGGGCCTTTATCTGTAAAAAGTTGTTTCAACTTATTTTTTTTGTTTAAATAGATTGAAGGACTCAGAGCTCCACCTACTGGTTGAAGTATGTGAGTGTTCAACAAATCTTAGAAAATCCTTCTCAAGTCTCCAAAACCAAAATGAGGCAGGCCCTCACAGGGCAAGCAACTCTGTAAAATAACAAATAATTGTGTTTTTTTTCCTAGGTAAAATGCCTAAGTGATACTCTTAGAAAGATCTAAACTTTTCTTTGCTTAAAGGTGAAGAGAACTAGGAAAGAAATCAGACACAGAAACAGGAATATTCTAAGGGAATAATAACTTACTTTTCTAATGTGACTTTATGGTTTCCAAAATAATTTCCTTCTAATATGCCTGTGAGGTAGGTAATGATAACACTGCTGATTCCATTTTACAGGTTTAAAAAAGAGTTTCAGAGAGGCTAAGTGATCTGTGCAATAAAAGTACATTGGTTTTTCTTCTTAAAATAAACCTAGTGCTCTTCAGGCTACAGGCCTGTACCACACTGCTCACTATGAAATGAATACAAGATAAAAGCAAATACCCTTGAAATGGAGCCAATAAACTTGCATTTGAATCCTGCCTCACTAACTATTATAACAAAAATATAATAAAAATGAAAAAGAAGAAGAAAGGAAGGAAGGTAGGAAGGAAGGAAAGAAGGAAGAAAGAAGAGAAAGAAAGAAAAGACAATATGTATCTGATAATTTTTAAAGTTTTTTAAATAAAATGTTACACTTTTCATAATAAGGAAAAGTTTTTAAGACAAGCATCTAGAGAGAAATTCAGCCCTTTTTTTTTTTTTTTTTTACTAAAAGTTATCCCAACTAGCCATAGGAAAATGCCCTATTTCTTCTGTAGTAAGATGTCTCCTCCATTTTTCTCCCTTGAAATCACAAAACTCTATCATAATTTGATTTTTTTCAATATCTCTTTTTCCCACTAAAAGAGCAACACAGCATTTTTATATATTAGATCTGTGATTTCATCAGTGTGGACCCTCCAAGTAAAAATGATATATATTTTTTATTATTTGTGCTTTTTGAAAAGTAATTTTGTTAAGAGTGGAACAAGATGGTAGAATAAATGGAGGGACTCACCTGAGTTCTCCTCTAAAACCTTAAATACCTTTAAATAATGACTCTAAACAAAATTCTAGAGCAGCAGAACTCACAAAAAGATGGAGTGAAACAATTTTCCAGCCCAGGACAATTTAGGAGGTCATCAGAAAAGGTCTGTTGCACCAGGATGAAAAAGGACCACAGTCCAGCACAAGCCACCCTAGCAAACCAGAAGCAAACCCTTGGAGCCATTGAATTAGTATTGGCAGCAGTTACTTCTGGAGGTCTCACCCCACAAACGATAAAGGGATTGAACAATTGATCAGAAGACGTTTACAAGGGTCTCTTTGCTAGCACTGAAGCAGGACTCTGTTGCTTTACCCACACACAGATTCTGGTCCCAGGCTTGGCTGGCAGTCTCAGTGCAAGGAGGAGACTAACATAAGGGAGTTTGTAGCCACAGGGGATAGGGACCTTCCTCACAATTCCAGGGAAGAAAAGAGTTCTTGTGCACACTCACAGACCAGAACACAGGCCAGGAGAGTAGCAAACATCTCTCTTTAGATCATGCCATCTTAGAAGAACCAAAAACTTATAGATCCCTAGAAGAATCTCTGAAAACAACTGCCCAAAACCCTGAAGTTTGGGACAATGCACCCTCCATCCTGGAAACAGAGCCCTACTTTAACAAAGAGTTAAAAGCCGAGTAATAAGCTAGGAAAATGAATAGAAAACAAAACAAAACAAAAAGTTTCTATTGAAAGTTATTATGGTAACAAGGAGGATCAAAACCTACTTAGAAGAAGAAAACAAAATCAAAGATCTGACATCCAAAGCTTCCCAAAAAAATGAATTTGTCTCAGACCATAGAGAACTCAAAAAGGATTTTGAAAAGTAAAAAAAAAATTGAAAAAAAATTTTTTGAAGAAAAATTGGGATGAAAAATAAGAGTGATACAAGAAAATCATGGGAAAAAAAGGTCAACAGCTTAGTAAAGGAGACAAACAGACAGATAGACACACACCTCACAATTACTGAAGAAAAGAATTTTAAAAAACAAATTAGGTCAAATGGTAAAGGAGGTACAAAAAGCCAATGAAGAGAAGAATGCCTTACAAAGCAAAATTTGCCAAATAGAAAAAGAAATATACAAGTTCACTGAAGGAAAAAGATTTAAAGTAGAATTGGTCAAATGGAAAGGAAGACTCAAAAGTTCATTAATGAAAATAATTCCTTAAAAATTAGAATTGAGGAAATAGAAGCTAATGACTGTATGAGAAATCAAGAAACAACAAAACCAAAAGAATGAAAAAAATAGAAGACAATGTGAAATATTTCACTGAAAAAACAACTTAAGAACTAGAGAATAGATGCAACAGAGATAAATTACAAATTAGAGACGACCTGAAAGCCATAATCAGAAGAAGAGTTTAGCCATCATCTTTCAACAAATTATTAAGAAAAACTGCCCTGATAGTCTAAAATTAGAGAGTAAAAAAGAAATTGAAAGAATTCACAAAAAAAAAAAACCCTCCTAAAAGAGATCTAAGAATGAAAACTCCCAGGAATATTATAACCAAATTCCAGAGCTCCCAAATCAAGAAGAAAATACTGCAAGAAGCTAAAAAAGAAATAATTCCAATATTGTAGAGATACATAGTCAAGATAATGCTAGATTTAGCAGTTTCTATATGAAAGAATCAGAGGGCTTGGGATATGATTTTCTGAAGGGCAAAAAAGCTAGGATTACAACCAAGAATCACCTACCCAGCAAAACTGAGTACAATCTTTCAGGAGAGCAAAGTGATCATTCAATGAAATGAAGGAATTTCAAGCATTCTTGATTAAAAGACCAAAGTTGAATAAAAAAATTTTTACTACCAAATACAAGATTCAAATGAGCAAAACCAGAAGCACATTGTATAAAATAACAGCTACTATGAATAATCTAGTATTCTCAATAATACAATGATCCAAGATAATTCTGAAGAAATTATAAAAAATGTTCTCCCACTCCAGAGAAAGAAATAGTAGAGCCTGAATGCAGATTGAAAATACTTACCCTTCACTCTTCTTTATTTTTCTCAGGGGTTTTTGTCTGCATTTTCTTTCATAACATGACTTACACAGAAATGTATTTTATATAACTACACATGTATAATCTATGTCAAATTGCTTTTTCAATTAAAAGTGTAGAGAAGGGAGGGAGAGAATTTGGAACTCAAAACTTGAAGAAAAAAAAGCTGTTAAAATTGTATTTACATGTAATTGGGGAAAAATAAAATAGGAATGGAATCAAGAAAACTTAGCAACTAATTGAGTATGGGGCAGGGGTAAGGGAGAAAAAAGAGTCAGGTAATGAACTTAAAAGATGATGGAACCATCCAAAAAAAATAAGGAAAGGAGAAGGAAGGGATGGGTTTGTGGGGGAAAAAAATCCAATGCTTATTTTGGATATGTTAAGCTTGCCTTTGTAACACTCAGGTGGAACTGTCTAGTGAAGCAGTTAGTGATATAGTTCATAACTTCTAAGTAATTTATCAATAGACATTTTTACTCCTCATCAGGACAGTTGCAACAAACTCTAAATTAATCTCTCTACCTCCCTCTCCAGTCTATCTTCCACACAGTGATTTTCTTAGGAGTACAAATCTGACTATGGTACTCCCTTGCTTCAACTTTAGCAGCCCCATATTATCCCTAGGTTCAAACTGTTTTATTTGACGTTTAGAATCCTTCACAATCTGACCAGTGCCTACTTTTTTTCACTTTGTTTCACATTACTTCCCTTGACAAACTCTGTAGTCCAGTTTGTTCTTCTTAATATTCTTTGTATTTTTATCAACATTCTGTATCTCATTTCCATATGTTTGGAATGGTTGCCCCAAATTCCTGCAATATTCTCCTTCCTCACTTCTGAATATTAGAATCTCTTTGATCAAATTCTATTTTCTACATGAAGGTTTTCCTGATCTCTTCCACCTTGTAACTAGTATTTCCTTCCCCAAAATTATCTTTTATTAATTTTGCAGAGAGACAGAGACAGAGACAGACAGAGACAAAGAGAGAGAGAGAGAGAGACAGAGAGAGAGAGAGAGAGAGAGAGAGAGAGAGATGAATGGATGGATGGTTGGATGGATGTTATTCTTCTCCCTATTCTATCCATAGGTTGTAAGTTACTTGTAGCCAAAGATTATTTTATTTATTTTTAGCACCTAGCATTTACTGTGCCTAGCCCATAGTAGACTTTTGATAAATATTAATCTTTCTGTTCCTTCTTTATAAATATTCCTTTTTCTTTCATTTTCCTATTTTACTAATAGAGCTAGTATGTCTTGAACTTGAATAGTCATGGTGAATGTGGACTTTCTTTACTTTTGCCATTAGTTTCAGATAAATGTCATTTATCTTAACAATAAAAATCTTTCTATACTTATATATTGAGTATTTTTCTTGCAGATGAGTCAAAGGCTTATTTTATATATTACACATATTATATAATATGTACCATATATATAAAATAATGTATAATCATATTCTTGTAATTACTGATATGATATCTTAATCATTTTCCTAATATTGAGCCTTCCATTAGATCCTTGTATCAATATTAATTTATCATAATTAAATATATCTATCCACCTGGATTAAAGTATAGGATAAAATATAGGAACTGGTTCTCTGATTTTCAGAAACAGAGTATTAACCCAGTAAAGGAAACTTCTACCAATACAAGTTGACACATTTGTCTTAGGCAACTCTAAATTGCAGAAAATGCGTCAACTTGTATAAAAGTCATGTGAAAGAAAGCATAGATCTTCACCCTGGAAACCCCACTACCCTGGAAACACCACCACCACAACAACAACAAAACCCTTAAAAAATAAATGTTAAAAAAAGAAAGTATGCTTCAATCTGTATTTAGACACCATCAGTTCTTTCTCTAGGTAGGAATAGCATTTTTCATCATAAATCCTTCATAGTAGTCTTGGATCATTGTATTGCTGAGAATAGCAAAGTTATTCACAGCTGATCTCCCAACACTGCTATCTACTTTGTATGTAGTACATTTCATTTTGCATGAGCTCGTGGAGGACTTCTCAAATTTTTCTGAGAACATTCTGCTCATCAATTCTTATAGAAGAATAGTATTCTTACATAATTACATACCACAGTTTATTCAGCTTTTGTCCAATTGATGAGCATCCCCTCAGTTTCCAAATCTTTGCCCTGAAAAAAGAGCTGCTATATTTTCATACATATATAGGTTCTTTTCCTTTTTAAAAAATCACTTTTGGGATTCATGCTTTGTAGTAGTATAAATCAAAGGATATGCATGATCTTATAGTCCTTTGGGCATAGTTCATCTTTTGATCATTTATTAATTAGGTAATGGCTCTTATTTTTTATAACTTTAAATCAGTGCCCTATACACATTTGAGAAAAGAAACCTTCATCAGAGAAAGTTGCTTCAAAATTCTTTTCATGATTACTACTACTAACTGTATTCCTCTTTTCCTATTTATTCTATTCTTTCTTTTTACCATCCCTCTTCAAAAGTGTTTTGCTTCTGACCACCCTCTCCCCCCATATGTCCTCCCTTCTATCACCCTCTCCCCTTCTCATATACCCTTCCTCTCCTACCTTCCTGCATGGTAAGTTATTAGATTTGTATTTCCTCTTTGAGCCAATTCTAACGAGAGTAAGGTTCACTCTCTCTCCCTCTCTTCTCCTTCTTCCTGTCCACTGTATAAACTTTTTCTTGCCTCTTTTATGGTGGATAATTTACACCATTCCACTTTTCCCTTTCCTTTTGTCCCAGTACATTCACCCTTCATTTTTAAAATATTATCCTTTAATATTGGACTTACAACTGTGTCCTCTGTATATATATATATATACAATATATATATATATATATATATTCCTTCTGTCATAATACTGAGAAAGTTCTTATGAGTTACAAGTATCCTTCCAGGTAGGAATGCAAACAGATAAACCTTATTAAGTCCCTATGATTTCCCTTTCCTAATAATCTCCTTATGCTTCTCCTGAGTCCTGTATTTCTATTCAGGTCTGATCTTTTATCACAAATGCCTGAAAAATCCTTTATTAAATGTCCATTTCCCTTCTAAAGAATTGTACTCAGATACCACTACACACCTGCCAGATTGGCTAAGATGACAGGAAAAGATAATGACGAATGTTGGAGGGGATGGAGACACTGATACATTGTTGGTGGAACTGTGAACAGATCCAACCATTCTGGAGAGCAATTTGGAGCTATGCTCAAAAAGTTATCAAATTGTGCATACCCTTTGACCCAGCAGTGTTTCTACTGGGCCTATATCCCAAAGAGATCTTAGAGGAGGGAAAGAGACCCACATGTGCAAGAATGTTTGTGGCAGCCCTTTTTTATAGTGGCAAGAAACTGGAAACTGAAGGGATGCCCATCAATTGGAGAATGGCTGAATAAATTATGGTATATGAATGTCATGGAATATTATTGTTCGGTAAGAAATGACCAGCAGGACGATTTCAGAGAGGCCTAGAGAGACTTGCATGAACTGATGCTGAGTGAAATCAGCAGAACCAGGAGAACATTATACACAGCAACAAGACTATACGATGATCAATTCTGATGGGCATGGTTCTCTTCAACAATGAGTGATTCAAACCATTTCCTATTGTTCAGCTATGAAGATAGTCATATACATCCAGAGAGAGGCCTGTGGGAACTGAGTGTGGACCACAACACAGCATTTTAATGCTTTCTGTGAATATTTGCTTGCATTTTGTTTTCCTTCTTAGGTTGTTTTTTTTTCTCTCTTTCTAGATCTGATGTTTCTTGTGCAGTAAGATAACTGTATAAATATGTATACATATATTGGATTTGTCATATCAATGTAACATATTTAGCATGTATTAGATTACCTGTCATCTAGGGGTGGGGTGGGGGGAAGGAGGGGAAAAGCTTGGAATAAAAAAAAAGTTTTGAAAGGTCAATGTAGAAAAATCACTCATATGCTTTATAAATAAAAAGCTTTTAATTAAAAAAAAGAATTATACTCAGTTTTGCTAGGTAGATGATTCTTGGTTGTAATCATAGGTCTACTGTTCTCTGCAATCATTTTCAAAGGCCTCCGAGGTAGAGTTGCCAAATTTTGTGTTATCTTGACTATGGATTCACTATATTTGAATTGTTTCTCTATGACCCACAGGCTTGCTGTCCTCAAGAAGACAAGGGATCTCAGCTACAACAATGACTCAGCATAAGGCCTTATCTTCAATGTAGTACCAAGACCCCTGGCCTTCCTAGAAAGGACAGGGTTGTTGGAACTTTACAAAAGACACTACCGATAAGGTGAAGAACTGAGATCTAAAATGTCATCAACGATCCCTTCTAAACGAGGTAGAAGCTTGCCTTAGGATCACTCCTCCTTAAATCCTGGCCATGTCTCGGCTCCACGGCATGGGCCCCGGCCAGGAGACTCCTTCTTTTTACCCTAATTCGGCTTTCACATATTAAATAGAAAAGGGGGATTTGTTGGAGACAAAGAGACTGTTAGAGACATCACCAAACCCCTGCCCCCAAAAAGTGCATACCAGGAAGCAAGATACGATCAAATACCTCAAGAAAGTGTCAAGCAGGCATCCTGCTTCAAGAAGTCACACATACACAAAGATTCCTCCCCTTATTCAATTTCCTGACAAATGGTCAACAGATGTTACATCCTTTGTTATATGAAAATTTACTTTGATACACAATGTATAAAAACCCTGTACTGAGCCTCAATAAACGAGCTATTCTGCCCTTATACAGAATGGTCTCCATTCTTTCCTTTCACAGCCCATCCCCAGGTTGAAGCCTCCCCAGCCTTTTGGCTCACAGGCCGATGCGAGATCTCAGGCACCCTTAGCTCGAGACCCGCGGGTCGGGTCAGTCTTGCAATATTTTCTCCTTGATCTGGAATCTCTGGAATTTGGGTATAACATTCCTGGGAGTTTTCATCTTGGGATCTCTTTCAGAAGGTGATCAGTGGATTCTTTTAATTTCTATTTTACTCTCTGGTTCTATATCAGGACAGTTTTCCTGGATAATTTCTTAAAAGATGTCTATGCACTTTGTTTCAATCATGGTTTTCAGGTAGACCAGTAATTTTAAAATTATCTCTTCTGGATCTATTTTCCAGGTCAATTGTTTTTTCCATAAGATATTTTGCTTTTTTCCTAGTTTTTCATTCTTTTGGTTTTGTTTGTTTCTTGATTTTTCATAAAATCAGTAGCTTTCATTTGTTCAAGTCTAATTTTTAAGAAATTATTTTCCTCAGAAAGCTTTTGTTCCTCCTTTCCTGTGCCTTTCCAGGCAACAACATTTACCTAGCAACACCTACTTAGCTGCAGGATTCAAGGTTATCTTGACCTGGCTTTGAACCTCCCTTGAATTCCCCTAAAATATCAGCCAGCAGACCAGCAAAGACTGAGAAGAATTAGGAATGGCATGTTGGATGTGTATTATAAATCAGAATGGCAAAGGAGTGAAGCTGTTTCTATAGAAAATGCCTAGTTTCTTTTTCTTTCTTTTTTTTTTTTTTTTTTGCTTTTTGCTGAGGCAATTAGGGTTAAGTGACTTGCCCAGGGTCACACAGCTAGGGAATGTTAAGTGTCTTAGATCAGATTTGAACTCAGGTCCTCCTGACTTCAGGGCTGGTGCTCTATCCACTGTGCCACCTAGCTGCCCCAAAAATGCTTAGTTTCTATTAGTATACAAAACATTGCCCCTTCATGCACTGATTGGTTTATCTGCTTTATGTTTCCTTAGTAATTTTGTAGTTTTAGGACTTAAATATGGAGAGCCTACATACAATAAATTTGTCTTGACCACATACATTGATATTTCTATCTTTTCTTGCTTTTGTGGTCTCTGCAAGAGCCAATACAGCTGGTTTATCCTTGGCATTTCACACTTTCCCATTTGGCTAATTTTACTTTGTAAAGTTTTTGTATTTCCTTTTGTACCTCTCATTTCTCTTTCCAATTTTTCCTCTGTCTTACTTGATTTTCAAAATCTCTTTGGCACTCTTCCATGGCCTGAGACCAATTCTTAATTTTTCTTGGAGGCTTTAAATGTCAGAGCTTTGACTTTTTCTACTTCTCTGTGTTTTGATCTTCCTTGTCACCATAAAAACTTTCAATGATCAGAATCCTTTTCTGTTGCCTGCTCATTTTCTCCGCCTATTACTTGGTTTTTAACTCTGTTAAAATAGGACTCCATTTCCAGGGTGGAGAATGCATTGTCCCAAGCTTCAGGGGTTTTGTGCAGCTGTTTTCAGAGATCCTTCTATGCCCTCTTTTCTGCCCTGGAGCTGTTAGGCATGTCTTTGCTCCTCTATGACTAAGTCCTAGCGTGCTAATGAGTCCTTCCTCAGTGCTGGGAAAGAGATCTCCTGTGAGCTAATCTACCAGCACCACAGCTGCCCATGCCCTCTCACCCTTACTGACAAACCTTTCCTGCTGACCTTTCAAGTTGTCTTGATCATTTCTGGACTGAGAGGCCTGGAACCCACCAATACTGCCACTGATTGAGGCCCTCAGGCCTGTTCCTGCTTTGGTAGTACCCAGGCTGGAGCCAGGGCTGCACTGAACTCACCCCCTGGTGCAGCAGACATTTCCTGCTGATTTTCTAAGGCATCTTCAGATGGAAAATTGTTCTACTCCATCTTTTGGAGGGTTCTGATGTTCTAAAACTTGTTTGAAAGTCCTTATTAAAGGAATTTGAAGGGCTTTGGAGAAGGGTTTGGCAAGACCCTGCCTTTACTCAGCTATCTTGGCTCCACCTATCCTTGTTTTTAATTTTATTAATCCCTCCTTTGATTTTTAGGATTTTCCATTTTGATGTTTAATTGGAGATTTGTAATTTGTTCTTTTTCTTTTTTTTTAGTTGAATGCCCATTTCACTAATTTATACTCTTATTGGTTCACATACTTAGAGAAATAAAATTTTCTCGTTTTCACTGCATCTAACAAGTTTGGGTATATCATCTCATTGTAATTCTTTTAAATGAAACTGATGAGTTCCATGATTTGTTCTTTGACCTACTCATTCTTTAATATTAATTTCCAATTAAATTTTAATTTGTTTCCATAGCCCTTTATTGAATATATTTTTTTTTGCATTATAGCCTGAAAAAAGATGAATTTAACATGTCTTTTCTGCATTTGGTTATGTTTTTTGTAGCAGTACCTGATCAATTTTTGTGAAGATTCAACTAAAAAAAAAAAAAAGGAAAATTCTTTTGTATTCCCAACCAATATTCTCTAGAGGTCTAGTACATTAACTTTTTGTAGATTCTACTTTATCTCATTATTTTATGATTCAATTTATCAAGGTCTCAGAGGGGAAGTTAAGGTCCCCCAACAGTATAGTTTTACTGTCCAATTCCTCCTGCAATTCATTTTTTTAAGAATTTAGATGCTATACTATTTAATGTTTATTATTTGTATTACTTCATTGTCTATGGTAACTTTCAGCAAGATGTAATTTCCCTGTTTTTCTCTGTTGAATGTATTTTTGCTTTTGCTTTGTCTACTTGTGCTTTTTCACTTTAGCTGAAGCATATTTTTACCCCTTAATATTATGTGTGAATCTGTTTCTAGTATGTTTCTTGTAAAACAACATATTACTGGATTCTTGTTTCTAATATGTTCTGCTGTTTCCATTTTATGGGTGAGTTAATCTTTATTCATATTCACAGTTATGATTATTACCTGTACATTTCCCTTCATCTTATTTTTTTTGTTTGTTTTTCCTCCTTTTATCCTATCTCTACTGGAAAGTTTGTTTTGCTTCTGACCACGGCCTTCCTTTATCCATTCCCCTTTTATCATACACTGACCACTTTCTGTTGTCACCTTCTCTTCCTTTTTGAAAAGACAGATTTCTATATCTGATGGTATGTGTGTCTCTGTGTGTGTGTCTGAATACATTCACACACTTTCGCCTTCTTTGTGCCATTGTAGATGAGTGAAGTTCATGTATAACCCACCTACCCACTTTCCCATCCATTTTTAAGTTTTTCTTGTGTACATATTTTGTGTGAGAAAAATTTCCCCATCCATCTTTTTCCTTTATCCTTTTCTCATGGCTACCTTCTTTCACACAAATCAATTTTTTTAAACATCTCAAAATAACTCTGATGACACCCAGAGAGAGAGATGCGAAATGTGGACCACAACATAACATTCTCATACTCCTTGATTGATGTTTGCTTACATTGTGTTTCCTTTATCTGATATATCGTTTGTGTAGATAAGATTTTTCTTGCACACCAATGATAAGTTTGGAAATATGTATACATATATTCGATTTGCCAATATTTTAACATAATTAACATGTAGTGGATATCCTGCCATCTAGGGGAGGGGTGGGGAGTTGGGGGGAAAAATTTGTAACGGAAAGCTATGTAAGGGTTATTGTTGAAGAATTACCCACACATATGTTATGCAAATAAAATAAAAATTTAAAAAAAAAATAACTCTGATGTCCTCTGTGTAGACTCAACTACTCAAATAATGATAACTCTTTTGAATTACATTATCATCTTCCCATATAGAAATGTAAACAGTTCTCTTTCATGTTTACATTTTTATGCTTTTCTTCAGCTTTGTTTTTGTTTTTTTTTGTTTTTTGAAAACTATTCAATTCTGGTATTGTCATCAAGAAAGCTTAAAAGTCCTTTATTTCATTAAAAACATGTAGAGGCAAAGAAAATCTATAATGATTGAGGGGAAAAAAGGGAGGGGAATGAGAATTGTGTTAATTTTCATTACATCAGATTTGGCTCTGAAAGAATAATAGACGTATTGGGTATTACAAAGAAACTTATTCTACTTTATAAGGAAACAGGAGGGAAAAGGGGAAAAGAAAGGAAATAGACTAATAGAAGGGAAAACAGAAGAAATAAGGGAAAGGTGTAAAAAAGGGGGTGGGGCTCTAAAGGGTAAGGATTGTTTGAGGGAAGTGGTTATCAAAAGCAAAGTACTAGGGAGGAGGGAAAGGAGATAGGAAAGAGAAAAGCATAACCTAGCGTAAATAAGATGGCAGTAAATACAGATTTAGTTATTTTAATTGTGAATGTGAATGGAATGAACTCTCCTATAAAGTGGAAGTGGATAGCAGACTGGATTAAAAATCAGAATCCAACAATATGTTGTTTACAAGAAACACATCTAAAGCAAAGAGACACATACAGGGTAAAGGTAAAAGGCTTGAGCAGAATCTATTATGCTTCAGGTGAATAAAAAGAGCAGGGGTAGCAATCCTGATCTCAAATAATGTAAAAGCAAAGACAGAGCTAATTAAAAGAGACAAGGAAGGAAATTATATCTTACTAAAGGGTACCATAGACAATGAAGCAATATCAATACTAAACATATATGCACCAAGTGGTATAGCATGGAAATTCCTAGGGGAAAAGTTCAGAGAGATGCCAGAAATAGACAACAAAACTATAATAGTGGGGGATCTCAACCTCCCTCTCTCAGAACTAGATAAATCAAACCACAAAATAAATAAGAAAGAAATTAAGGAGGTAAACAAAATGTTAGAAAAGTTAGGTATGATAGACCTTTGGAGGAAATTAAATGGAGACAGAAAGGATTTTACTTTTTTCTCAGCAGTTTATGGAATTTATATAAAAATTGACCATGTGTTAGGACACAAAAACCTCAAAATCAAATGCAGGAAGGCAGAAATAGTAAATGTATTTTTTTTTCAGATCATGACGGAATAAAAATCACATGCAATATAAGGCAAGGAGAAAATAAGACCAAAAAACAATTGGAAAATAAATAATCTCATCCCAAAGAATGAATGGGTGAAACAGCAAATTACAGATACAATTACTAATTTCATCCAAGAGAATGACAATAATGAGACAACATACCAAAATTTGTGGGATACAGCCAAAGCAATAATAAGGGGGAATTTTATATCTCTAAATGCTTATTTGCATAAAATAGAGAAAGAGAAAATCAATGAATTGGGCTTGCAACTAAAAAAGCTAGAGAAAGAACAAATTAAAAACCCCCAATCAAATACCAAACTTGAAACCCTAAAAATAAAAGGAGAGATTAATAAAATTGAAAGTAAAAAACTATTGAATTAATAAATAAAACTAAAAGTTGGTCTTATGAAAAAACCAACAAAATAGATAAACCTCTAGTTAATTTGATTAGAAAAAGGAAAGAGGAAAATCTAATTGTTAGTTTCAAAAATGAAAAGGGAAAACTTTCCACCAATGAAGAGAAAATTAGAGCAATAATCAAGAGTTACTTTGCCCAACTTTATGCCAATAAATTTGATAACCTAAGTGAAATAGATGAATATCTACAAAAATATAAATTGCCCAGATTAACAGAAGAGGAAATAAATTACTTAAATAGTCCCATTTTAGAAAAAGAAATAGAACAAGTCATTAATCAGCTCCCTAAGAAAAAATCCCCAGGACTAGATGGATTTACAAGTGAATTCTACCAAACATTTAAAGAATAATTAACTCCAATATTATATAAACTATTTGAAAAAATGGGGAATGAAGGACTCCTACCAAATTCCTTTTATGACACAGACATGGTACTGATACCTAAACCGGGTAAAACAAAAACAGAGAAAGAAAATTATAGACCAATCTCCCTAATGAATATTGATGCAAAAATCTTAAATAAAATATTAGCAAAGAGATTACAGAAAATCATCCCCAGAATAATACACCATGACCAAGTAGAATTTATACCAGGAATGCAGGGATGGTTCAATATTAGGAAAACTATTAGCATTATTGACTATATCATTAACCAAATTAACAAAAAACATGATTATCTCAATAGATGCAGAAAAAGCATTTGATAAAATCCAACATCCATTCCCATTAAAAACACTAGAGAATATAGGAATTAATGGACTTTTCCTTGAAATAGTCAGTAGCATCTATTTAAAACCATCAGCTAGCATCATATATAATGGTGATAAACTGGAACCATTCCCAGTAAGATCAGGGGTGAAACAAAGTTGCCCACTATCACCATTACTATTCAATATTGTATTAGAAATGCTAGCTTTGGCAATAAGACAAGAAAAAGAGATTAAAAGAAATTAGAGTAGGCCATGAGGAAACCAAATTATCACTCTTTGCCGATGACATGATGGTGTACTTAGAGAACCCTAGAGAATAAACTAAAAATTATTAGAATTAATCCACAACTTTAGTAAAGTTTCAGGATACAGAATAAATCCACATAAATCATCAACATTTTCATACATCATTAACAAAATCCAACAGCAAGAGATACAAAGAGAAATTCCATTTAAAATAACTTTCGATAGTATAAAATATTTGGGAATATATCTGCCAAGAGAAAGTCAGGATATAAATGAGCAAAACTACAAAACACTCTCCACACAAATAAAGTCAGATCTAAACAATTGGAAAAATATCAAGTGCTCTTGGATAGGTCAAGCAAATATAATAAAGATGGCAATACTACCTAAACTAATCTATTTATTTAGTGCTATACCAATCAAACTCCCAAGAAATTATTTAACTGACCTAGAAGAAATAACAACAAAATTCATCTGGAAAAACAAAAGGTTAAGAATTTCAAGGGAATTAATGGGGAAAAAAAAGCAAATCAGGGTGGCCTAGCTGTACCAGATCTAAAACTATATTATAAAGCAGTGGTCACCAAAACCATTTGGTACTGGATAAGAAACAGAGTAGTGGATCAGTGGAATAGGTTAGGTTCACAGGACAAAATACTCAATGACAATAGTAATTTAGTGTTTGATAAACCCAAAGACCCCAGTTTTGGGGATAAAAACTCACTATTTGACAAAAACTGCTGGGATAATTGGAAACTAGTATGGAAGAAACTAGGCATTGACCCACATCTAACACCATATACCAAGATAAGTCGAAATGGATTCATGATCTAGACATAAAGAATGATATTATAAACAAATTAGAACAATGTAGGATGATTTACCCCTCAGACCTGTGGAGGGGGGAAGGAATTTGTGACCAAAGAAGAACTAGAAATCATCATTAATCACAAAATAGATAATTTTGACTATATCAAGTTAAAAAGTTTTTGTACAAACAAAATGAATGCAGACAAGATTAGAAGGGAATCAATAAACTGGGAAAACATTTTTACATTCAAAGATTCTGATAAAGGCCTCATTTCTAAAATATATAGAGAATTGACTCAAATATATAAGAATTCAAGCCATTCTCTAATTGATAAATGGTCAAAAGATATGAACAGACAATTTTCAGGTGAAGAAATTGAAACTATTTCTAGTCACATGAAAAGGTGCTCCAAATCACTACTGATCAGAGAAATGAAAATTAAGACAACTCTGAGATACCACTACATACCTGTCAGATTGGCTATGATAGGAAAAGATAATGGCGACTGTTGGAGGGGATGTGGGAAAACTGGGACACTGATACATTGTTGGTGGAATTGTGAACAGATCCAACCATTCTGGAGAGCAATTTGGAACTATGCTCAAAAAGTTATCAACACCAGATAGATAATTTTGATTATATTAAGTTAAAAAGTTTCTGTACAAACAAAACAAATGCAGACAAGATTAGGAGGGAAGCATCAAATTGGGAAATCATCTTTACATTTAATGGTTCTGATAAAGGCCTCATTTCTAAAATATATAGAGAATTGTCTCATATATATAAGAATTCAAGCCACTCTTCAATAGATAAGTGGTCAAGGGATATGAACAGACAATTTTCAGAGGATGGAATTAAAACCATCTCTAGTCATACGAAAAGTTGCTCCAAATCACTATTGATCAGAGAAATGCAAATTAAGACAACTCTGAGGTACCACTACACACCTGTCAGATTGGCTAAAATGACAGGAAAAGATAATGATGAATGTTGGAGGAGATGTGGGAAAACTGGGACACTAATACATTGTTGGTGGAGCTGTGAACGGATCCAACCATTCTGGAGAGCAATTTGGAGCTATGCTCAAAAAGTTGTCAAACTGTGCATACCCTTTGACCCAGCAGTGTTTCTATTGGGCCTATATCCCAAAGAGATTTTAAAGGAGGGAAAGGGACCCACCTGTGCAAGAATGTTTGTGGCAGCCCTTTTTGTAGTGTCTAGAAACTGGAAACTGAAGGGATGCCCATCAATTGGAGAGTGGCTGAATAAATTATGGTATGTGAATGTTATGGAATATTATTGCTCTGTAAGAAACGACCAGCAGGACGATTTCAGAGAGGCCTGGAGGGACTTACATGAACTGATGCAGAGTGAAACGAGCAGAACCAGGAGATCATCATACACAGCAACAACAGTATTACATGATGATCAATTCTGATGGACATGGCTCTCTGCAACAAAGAATTGTCTCAAACCAGTTCCAATTGTTCACTGAAGAAAACCATATACACCCAGAGAGAGGGAAATGAAATATGGACCACAACGTAACATTTTCATGATCTCTATTGATATTTGCTTGCATTGTGTTGCCTTTCTCTGATTTTCTTTTTTTTTTCTTGTAGATAGGATTTTTCTTGCATAACTTCTCAAGCATTTCAACATTATTAACATGTAGTGGACTTCCTGCCATCTAGGGGAGGGGAGGGGACTGGGGGTAAAATTTGTAATGGAAAGCTTTGTAAAGATCAATGTTGGGGAACTACCCATACATATGTTATACAAATAAAAAGCTTTAATAAAAAAAAAGTTATCAAACTGTGCATACTCTTTGATCCAGCAATGTTTTTACTGGGCCTATATCCCAAAGAAATCTTAAAGGAGGAAAAGGGACCCACATGTGCAAAAATGTTTGTGGCAGCACTTTTTGTAGTGGCTAGAAACTGGAAAGTGAAAGGATGCCTATCAATTGGAGAATGGCTGAATAAATTATGGTATATGAATGTTATGGAATATTATTGTTCTGTAAGAAATGACCAACAAGATGATTTCAGAGAGGCCTAGAGAGACTTGCATGAACTGATGCTGAGTGAAATGAGAAGAACCAGGAGATCATTATACACAGCAACAACAAGACTATATGATGATCAATTCTGATGGACATGGCTCTCTTCAACAATGAAATGTTTCAAACCAGTTCCAATTGTTCACTGAAGAAAGCCATATACACCCAGAGAGAGGGATGTGAAATGTGGACCACAACATAACATTTTCATGCTCTCTATTGATGTTTGCTTGCATTGTTTCCTTTCTCTGATTTTTCATTCTTGTAGATACAATTTTTCTTGCACAAAAATAAGTGTGGAAATATGTATACATATATTCGATTTGTCAAGTATTTTAACATAATTAACATGCAGTGGATTTCCTGCCATCTAGGGGAGGGGTGGGGAGTAAGGGGGAAAAATTTGTAACAGAAAGCTTTGTAAGGGTTAATGTTGAAGAATTACCCATACATATGTTTTGCAAATAAAAAGTTTTAATAAAAAAATGAATCAGAGAAAATAGAATGAGACAAATTATTTTTTTTGGACTTGGTCAGTGCAGAAATTCATTTTACTTGACAGGGATTTTATTTTCTTTTTTCCATTATGGGGGGAAGAGAGATCAACAGAAGAGGACTCTAACTAAGTCTAAAAATAAGCACATAGAACTATTTACCTCTGTATATTCACCTAGCTTTCTTCCTGTTATGACTACAGCTTTCCAATGTCCCACATATTCTCCTCTTCTCTCTCCTACCTCCATGATAACTTCCAGCACTCTTTGAGTACTCAGGGAGATGAAATAGCATTGAACAAACACCTACTACACTACTATGTAGAAAAATTAACAATCCATCTACAGAAAGTATGTTTGTTTATTTAAATCATTTGATGAAATTGGCTTCTTTGAATAATTTCACAATTCCCTCTAGGTATATGACTCACAGGACTTTTAAGTACCTTTCTCCTTTGATCTTCAAATATGTCTTTTTTCTCCATCTTTAGAATGTTAATACTGCCATATTTTAATCATCTAGCACTCAATTTTAATAACCTTTTGGAGAAATTAAACTGAATAGACTAAAAACTAGGACAGAGTGGCTTTAAGGCAAAAAATATATTTTCATTCTTCTGCACAGCTGTGAATTAACAGTAATTGTCCTAATGAGTGTTGTGCCACAGTTTCCCTATCTGTTTCCCTCAATTGCTGTTTGTTTCCCTTAATTGTTCTGCCCAAAAATAGCAATCCCCACTTCCTGACCTTCAGAAATAATTGGACTCACATTCCAAAGGAGTTATAAAACCTCCAGATGGCCAGCCTTGGCATACCCCTTACTTTTATGACCCAGACTTACTGTTTACCTTGCCCAGTTTCTGTCTCAGCACTCTTCACTCCCTACCTGCCAGAACTGAATTTATGATTTCCTTGGACACCAGATGTACTCAGCTGTTCCCATGAGTTCTTTGTCTCCCTGGGATATAGAGATTATAAAAATCATCATTCCCCACCAATGAGGTACTGAATACTTTGTCCTATTCAGTCGGCCGACATGTCTGTCAGTCTAAACTCACAATGGACTGTGTGTTTTGAGACATGAGTCCCAGCAGTCCTGATCCATAGCTATGGATTCTGAACTCTCAGTTAACATCAATAAAGTATTACCTAATTTCTAATGTGTGATACTGCCTCAGTTTCTCCCTGAGCATTACATGAGAAAGTACATGATTTGTGATTCACTTTTAAATCACATCATTGATTCCAGTGAAAAACTGGAAGCTGGGGGCAGCTAGGTGGCGCAGTGGATAGAGCACCAGCCCTGAAGTCAGGAGGACCTGAGTTCAAATCTGGTCTCAGACACTTAACATTCCCTAGCTGTGTGACCCTGGGCAAGTCACTTAACCCCAATTGCCTCAGCAAAAAGCAAAAAAAAGAAAAAAAAAAAAAAAACTGGAAGCTGCCTACAGTGTATTTGTTGAGCAGATTCTGGAATTAAAAAAAAAAATTAGTTGACTTCTCTAGGTTAGGGTCTTAAGTCTTCCCCATGTCCTTTCATTTGGTAAGGAAGCAGTGATGGGAAACAGTGGACAATGCACTGGGCTTAAAATTAGGAAGACTTGTGTTTATGAGTTTAAATTTGGCCTCAGACATTTACTAGCTGTGTGACCCTGGGTAAGTCACTTAATCATATTTATTCACTTGCCCATTTGTAAAACAAGCTGGCTGAAATGGAAAATCACTACATTATCTTTGCCATGAAAACCCCAAAAAAAGTCATGAAGAATCAGGCAAAAATAAACAATTAAATTTTGTCATTGTTTACCCCAAAATATTTCCCTCATTATTTTGCCATTTCTACTTATTTGGATTGAGACATTAACTTCTTAAAAGGCACATGCCATGCTTTACCTAGGATTTATAATATGTTGACTCAGATTTGCTTTCAGATTATCTAGCAGAGAGCAGAGCCCTTGAGAGAATGGAACATGAGGCTAAAGGATTTTAATGAGAAGGTTGGATAAGATATAGGCCTATGAAAGACCCTTTACAATCAAGAGAAAAAATGGGTCACAGCACCTGATGACAGGAAAAGGGCAGTGAAAAAAAAAACTGCCTTTAGTAAGAAAAAAGCACTTAACTATTTTGAATTTTCCTTAAAATTACAAAATTTTTAACTCCTCCATACATACCACAAAAAAGTTTGTCTTCCTTTAAACATTTTCTCAATTGCGAATCTAGAATGGAAACTTTGAAATTGTCAAAAATTACATTTCTACTAATAGGTTGAATTTGGCTGCTACTAGAACAATTAATTCAAAATAATTCACCATCATAAAAATCTAGACTATTCACACTTTTATATCTAATTTTCTACACATATTTTTCTCAATGTGATTTTTAGGTCAGTTTTCCTGAAAGCTAACAGAATACTTTTTCTGAGGGTGTCTCAGTGTATAAATCTTCAGACTCCTTCCTGTTCATCAACTTATACCCATATCCATCAATACAGAAGCAGAGACCTTCGTGAGCAGATGCTACCAAATCTGGCATATGACCATTCTTTTCCCCAAGTATTTGTTTCCTCACTTTTCAGTCAGATATACTCATGAAATTCATGACTCTCTTTGAGTAGTTCATTATGTTCATTATTCAGAAACCATCCAAATACAGTTGTATCTAGGTTAATATTCTAAATCTTGTCCATGCAATAAAGTTTAAGATCTTTTACAATTTTAAGACTCTATGATCCTATGAGACCCCTTCAGTTGAGGGAAAGACAATTGCTTCTCCTCAGGGTTATTTAGTAAATATTTGCTTTATGAAATCATGCTGGATGATATAAAGCAATTTTCAGAGCAGCATTCCTGAGTTTACTGTAATGTTCGGTCATCAAGTACAGATGACAGAAACAAACAGTATTTCGACAAAAATTTTCAAAGAATCTTATGTACTAAATCACCTCTTCCTAGCCATAATATTTTTCAGTATCTTGAAAAAGTCTTATTTTGCTTCACATGGATATATGTTGAGAGTCCCCAGGCCAGCGTTGCAGGTTTTGTTAAAGAATTTGAAGTCTCACTCTCCAAGTTAAAGTTTGGCAAAAAAAAAAAAAAAAAAAAAAAAGTTTATTGACACTGTGCAGTTCTCAGGGGGGCTAGTTCCAGATTAGCAAAGTAGTGGTGCATTGAAAGAGTTCAATTTTATTTAGTCTTCTGTGGCCTGGGGCTAAGGAGCAATCTCTGAATGAATTAAGGGTGGTAATGTGCAAGAATGTTTGTGGCAGCCCTTTCTGTATCAGCTAGAAACTGGAAACTGAATGGATGCCCATCAATTGGAGAGTGGCTGAATAAATTATGGTATATGAATGTTATGGAATATTATTGCTCTGTAAGAAACAACCAGCAGGACGATTTCGGAGAGGCCTGGAGAGACTTGCATGAACTGATGCTGAGTGAAATGAGCAGAACCAGGAGAACATTATACACGGCAACAACAATACTATATGAGGATCAGTTCTAATGGACATGACTCTCTTCAACAATGAAATGCTTCAAACCAGTTCCAATTGTTCACTGAAGAAAACCATATACACCCAGAGAGAGGGATGTGAAATGTGGACCACAACATAACATTTTCATGTTCTCTATTGAGGTTTTCTTGCATTGTATTTCCTTTATCGGATTATTCTTTCTTGTAGATACGATTTCTCCTGCACAAAAAATGATGCGATAACTATACATATATTCAATTTCTAAAGTATTCTAACATAATTATCATGTAGTGGATATCCTGCCATCTAGGGGAGGGGTGGGGAGTAGGGGGGAAAAATTTGTAACAGAAAGCTTTGTAAGGGTTAATGTTTAGGAATTACCCATACATATGTTTTGCAAATAAAAAGTATCAATAAATTTTTAAAAAATGAATTAAGGGTGGTAGTCTAGAGCAATCTTCAGATAAATTAAGGTTGGAGGGTGGTAACCTGGAGACTTCAGATGACTTAAGGGTGGCGATTATTTTAGGAGCAGAAGTTAAAGACTGATCTCTTTTTTTTTAGGAGTTTCCCTGGGGCCAGGTGAATTAAGGGTGGGGGTTGGGTGGGGGTCCAAAGCCAGAAAATTCAGGGTTTTCTGACCCAGGCCCCCTCACAAAAATGAGGGGTCCAAAGAATCCTATTATATCATAAGCACTTGGTCTCTAGAATTTTCATCTTCTTGGCTCATCAGTCAATGTTAATATCCTGTCTGTGGGAATAGGGGCAGAAAAACAAACACCAAAAACTGGTTTATTAAATTATTTGGGTTTTCCAAATATATTGTTGTATTCTCCTTCTGGCACAAAAAATAAAAAATTCTTTTAAAAAATTATGCTCTCTTTAATTACCCACAACACAATTAACTGAATCTGTTTAATACTGGTGTGAACGAAGATCAAACTGGGAGAAAGCTTATCCAAACTAACAACTGTAGCTTTCTAATCCAAGGGAGATCACAAGAGGAAGAAAGCCCTCAAGGAGTTAACAAACAAAAACAAACTGGAAGAAATAAATCATGTAAAGTGAATCCTTCCTGCAAGTAACACTATTGGCTCAGGAATTAAGTGGAATTCTGACAATGACATGTTTCTTTTTTTAATCTTTATTCTCTCCAGCTAAAAGGTACAATATTTGGGGCAGCTAGGTGGCGCAGTGGATAGAGCA